>JAVGWX010000023.1:37536589-37576876 GCA_036924085.1 Ariolimax columbianus | reverse complement strand
GGTTACGGGAACAAGTCGCAGTGTTCCAGTCTACTCAGCTGTAACAGTGTAGCTGATTAGTTAGGTTGGATGAACAGGTCGGTTACGGGAACAAGTCGCAGTGTTCCAGTCTACTCAGCTGTAACAGTGTAGCTGATTAGTTAGGTTGGATGAACAGGTCGGTTACGGGAACAAGTCGCAGTGTTCCAGTCTACTCAGCTGTAACACTGTAGCTGATTAGTTAGGTTGGATGAACAGGTCGGTTACGGGAACAAGTCGCAGTGTTCCAGTCTACTCAGCTGTAACAATGTAGCTGATTAGTTAGGTTGGATGAACAGGTCGGTGACGGGAACAACGGGTCGCAGTGTTCCAGTCTACTCAGCTGTAACAGTGTAGCTGATTAGTTAGGTTGGATGAACAGGTCGGTGACGGGAACAACGGGTCGCAGTGTTCCAGTCTACTCAGCTGTAACAATGTAGCTGATTAGTTAGGTTGGATGAACAGGTCGGTTACGGGAACAACAGGTCGCAGTGTATTTTAGCAAAATGTCTCACAGCAAAATGTCACAGCCATAAAGTAACGATGACATAAATAAACTACATAGAAGAGATCAAAGTCTCATCTTTCAGTTCCGTAGGACACACCAGAGACAATAGCCACTTAAACCGCATCAATTCCCAGCACCTGCCCTTGTGCAGACATTACGCTCACCCTGATGAAACAGTTCAACACCTACTCATTGAGTGCAAAGCACTTGTGGACATGAGAAAAAGATTCTTACAAACACTGCCAACAATTGCCAACACACTGTACGGAGCAGTGAAACAACTGAAGAAGACCTGTATCTATATGAGAAAGGCATTGGGCAGGCTTGCACAGCAGCTATGGAACAACAACATTACAGTTAGGTAATGGTGACTGAAGATGGAGCAGTGAATAAGCTGACAGTGGTCAGTCACTCATGGGTGGTTGCTTGATCAGGGTCAATGAACAATAACTGACCTAGACCCTATTCCGCCTACAAGTGGCGAAACTGGAAACAGACTGCAGCCATGCAGCCTGGCTAAGAAATTATGGATAAGAATGGGAAGATAAACCTGTTCCCAAAAACACTGTGCTGAAATTATAAGTGTCGGACAGAAAGGTGCACATATGGCAGCCTCACTGTAAATTACGTCACAAACGCCCTTTTCAAGATGAACGCCGAAGAAGTTAGGGAATGCATGGTAGTAAGGACACGAACTGATCACCTGAACATAGAAACAAGCAGAGACCTGGTACAATAAAGTCTCTAACACCTCATCTTTGACTACAGTGTCTGCTATGTGACTACCTTTACCTGTTACTGCTGAGACAGACGTAAACTGATGTTTTTGTGCCTTTGTACTAATGTAAAACATCATCAGGAAGGGCTGCGCAACAAAGTGGTTAGTGATATGATACACAAACAAGAAATTCATGTGTTCGGATTCAGGGACGGCGTGGCCTAGTGGTTAAGTGGCACGGCTCACAACCAGAAGGTGCTGGGTTCGATCCCCATCACAGCACCGGCCGTTACCCCGGGGAAGCAAACCCTTAGATAATGCAGGAGGAAGCAGACCCTTACATAAAATGCATGCTGAAGTCGGATGCACTGGGCCGACAGGCGCAAAATAAAAACCACAGTGTAACGCACACACGCCTTGGGGAATAGATAAATAAGGCGAACGCAAAAAAAAAAAAAAAAAAAACTTACAGTGCAACAACGCACATCGCCCTGGGGAATGGAGAAATAAGGCTAACGCAAAAAAAAATTTCAAAATGAAAAAAAATTTTTTTTTTAGGATTCAACAAGGTAAATGTATTTATGGAAAGTAAGCACATTAAAAAAAACATGCTGAAGTCAGCTGTACTGGGCCATAAAACACAAAACAACACACTTAGGAAACAGAGCAGAACATTAAAACTAAGAATTGAAAAATACAACAAATATATCAGTACGTACTGAGATTGAAGTAAACAATCTGCAACAATCTGATATGCAACAATCTTCTTCTTCTTTGTCCTCAAACTCCCGCTACCAAGCCCTGAAAAAGGCTTTGCAAGCAGCAGGATATAGTCTGAAGAACGGAATGCGTTGAGTTGTAGTTTACAGCTTGACTGCGATATTTGCACCTTTCATTCCGACACATCGGACTTCAGCAAGCATTTTTGGGTATCAGGTTAGCCTTCCCTCTTCGATCCTTTTTCCTTAGCTAGCCTGCCCTGCTGCAACCTGTAATCTAGAATCACTATGTCGAGGTGTAGAAGGGTCTTCGCAGCTCTGGGTCACTAGCCCTGACGCTCGCAGTCAGCTTTAGGTCGCTGACCGCTTCATCCAATGCAACAATCTGAGATGTTTCTTCTTCTTCTTCTTGTTTTCAGAGCTAATTGTATTGAGCTCTCTCGTGACGAATTTTCTCTGGTAGTAAGCTATAGTGAGTTACTTGTTTTGTCATGGATTTACTAAAAAACGCAAAGTTGGGACACCTAGCTGTAGTAAAATGTAAGGTATCTCAATAGGCTCACCTCTTCAGGGATCATGGGGAGAAAAAAAACATAATATCAAGAGTCATGTGAAGCATGCTGATCAAGACCCCCATCCCATGTCCCTGCCAGTCTTCCTGAAAATAGGTTGAGTCACAGCAGTCTGGTCAATGAGGTGAGAATCCACACTGGAACTCCCATAGTGGTAAGCTTACTGAGGAGTCTTGGATTTCTCTACAGCCAGGAAAGCCTTGGTTCTCAAGTATTACCCCAGGATGTAAAAAGAGCCACTGTAACTTGCTACTAAAGAAATGCCATCAAGAGTTAATGCAACCGAGCATTAGTAGCTTTTTGTTTTTGTTTCGTTGCCCTTATTTCTCTACTCCCCAAGGCAGTGTATGTTGGACTAAGTTTTTATTTTGCGCCTGTCATTCCAGTGCATCCACCTTCAGCATGCATTTTATGTAAGGGTCTGTTTCCTCCTGCATTATCTAAGGGTTTGCTTCCCCGAGGTAACGGCCGGTGCTGTGATGGGGAGCGAACCCAGCACCTTCGGCTGTGAGCTGTGTCACTTAACCCCTAGCCCGCACCGTCCCCATGAGTAGCTTTGAACACAACCAATCGGGTCACAGTGTCAATTCCCACCTAGTTGTCCAGGCTGTTGCAATACATCCTGTTTCAAAGCACGTAGATTGGACATAAAGAGAACGTCTTGGTCAGTATTATTGCACCTAACCCTGACAATCTCCGCACCCCTGTTTCAAGAATAAAATCAGACATACATCGGTCCATTTGACAAGAAACAAAGTCTAACCTTTTCTGATGCTGGCCAAAGATATCAGTGTGTCCTTGTCCCCCAGGCTGCTGCTACTTAGGACCACAATGCCCACACCTCTATCATGAAGGGCTTCTATGGCAGTAAAAGCTTCTTCCTCTGTCCCAACTGGCAACTGGGTCAGGAGTCTGAACAATGGAGGAATAAATACTTTATAATCACGTAAAAGGTAATGGTCAGTCCCATGGACACAATTGCCGTCAGGGATCAAGACAACTCTTCCTGTACTCCTTCTTCAGCGTTTGTTCCAAATCTCCCACTACCAAGCCCTGCAAGTAGCAGGATATCATCCTGAGAACAGAATGTGTTGTGTCGCTAGTTTACAGCTTGACTGCGATATTTGCACATTTCGGCGCACAACACTTCCGTCTTCGACAGAGCTTCCTATATTAAGCCGTGGCCTATGTGAGTAGAGAGATTACCAGTTTCTTTCCTTGCTGTTTTTACCTTCCCTAACTCCAGGGAACCATTTACAGCTGGGTCTAGTGGAGGAGCGGTCGATCAGGCACGAACCAGAACCCAGCCTTTTTGTATGTGAGCGAACTCAAACTCTGGCACGCTGTAACTCCAGTCTAGTAAGCCAGCTCACTGTTGACTAGGCTTCACACTCCATTATAATCATGTAACTGCTAATGGGATTACAATTTGGTGCATTCAATTCTTCCTGACCTCCCCACCATCTAAAAATATGTTACGGTGTCACGTCTCTTTGTATGAAGATTTGTCTCTTTCCACTTCTGTATATCCAAATTCCTAGGTGTGAAACTCCCTCAGTTTTCACAATCCTAAAGCACCGGGTTCGATTCCCATCGTGTCCAGTTTGGCAGACACCGGGTCTTCTTCTCGGGCGATTGCTCCTCCACGAACAGAAAGTAATGGCAACCTACCGTACTGCCCACCTCCCAAGAAACTTATAACAGCAAAACAGGTGGCGGTTGTAAGAAGTGACGCTCTGTAAAGGACATGCTACTTACTTTTATAACCAAAGTCAGTGTTTCTACTTTTGTATCCAAAGTCAGTGTTTCTACTTTTATATCCAAAGTCAGTGTTTCTACTTTTATATCCAAATCAGTGTTTCTACTTTTATATCCAAAGTCAGTGTTTCTACTTTTATATCCAAAGCCAGTGTTCCTACTTTTATATCTGAAGACAGTGTTTCTGCCTCTCTCTTAATTTTACATTTCTCAATATTATCTGTCCAGTAGTTTCGGTATTCCTCTCTTTCCCATTTTATTTATTTCTGTTGCTGTCTCTCTGGAAACTAGCATTCATATAGAAGTATATATATGTTTCACGTGGTGACCCCCAGATAATGTAGGAGATGAAGTGTTAAGAGACTTAATTGTATTAGGCCATAGCTTATTTATGTGGTGAGTTGGCCAGTTCCCTTCCTCACTGCGTTTCCATCTCTAAAAGTAAGCCAGGTACCCATTTAGAGTTGAGTTGACTGGATAGCATCAGTAACAGAAGTTGAAGCACGCTCCATTGCCACGAAAAGCAGGTGCTCTTTTTCTACACGCTACCTAAACCTGTCAAGAGAAAAAAAAAGACCTCTACACCTCGCTGGTGGTTGTTGCAAACACAACTCGTACTTGAGTTAGGTACTCTTGATGACTTTCTTTGGTGGTGGGTTACAGTGGTTCTTCTCCCATCCAGATGTATACTTGAAAAGGTGTACATGAGTCCTCCTGACTGTAGTGCAATACGCAGCTCCTGAATAAGATCACCACTTTGGGGATCACAGTGTCAATCCCCACCTGGTTAGTCAGACTGCCACAAAATAGCCTGTTTCCATGAAGAACTGCTACCTGACCCTCATATAACATAATCTGATGTTTTGCCTGACCCTGACTAACAGTCTGATCAGTATGTTTTGCCTGACCCTGACTAACAGTCTGATCAGCATGTTTTGCTTGACCATGACTAACCGTCTGATCAGTATGTTTTGCCTCACCCTGACTAAGTCTGATCAGTATGTTTTGTCTGAACCTGACTAACATAGTCTGATCAGTATGCTTTGCCTGACCCTGACTAACAGTCTGATCAGTATGTTTTGCCTGAACCTGACTAACATAGTCTGATCAGTATGTTTTGTCTGACCCTGACTAACCGTCTGATCAGTTTGTTTTGTCGGACCCTGACTAACATAGTCTAATCAGCATGTTTTGTCTGACCCTGACTAACCGTCTGATCAGTATGTTTTGTCTGACCCTGACTAACCGTCTGATCAGTTTGTTTTGTCGGACCCTGACTAACATAGTCTAATCAGCATGTTTTGTCTGACCCTGACTAACCGTCTGATCAGTTTGTTTTGTCGGACCCTGACTAACATAGTCTAATCAGCATGTTTTGTCTGACCCTGACTAACCGTCTGATCAGTTTGTTTTGTCGGACCCTGACTAACCGTCTGATCAGTTTGTTTTGTCGGACCCTGACTAAGTCTGATCAGTATGTTTTGTCTGACCCTGACTAACCGTCTGATCAGTTTGTTTTGTCGGACCCTGACTAAGTCTGATCAGTATGTTTTGTCTGACCCTGACTAACCGTCTGATCAGTTTGTTTTGTCGGACCCTGACTAACATAGTCTAATCAGCATGTTTTGTCTGACCCTGACTAACCGTCTGATCAGCATGTTTTGTCTGACCCTGACATTAGTCTCCTCTCGCAACACCCTGAATGCAGATGAGGCACTACCAAGTTCAACAAGTCAGCACAAGGTCAATGAAGTCTAAATATAGGACTCACCCTAGCTCAAACTGATTGGGCGTAATGATGTCAGCTTGTTCAACAATCTGAGTCCTGTATACTGGTACAAGCTTTTCACTCACATACTAAAAGGATGAACAGACAAGTGAAGTGTGTCTCACATTCTACAAAAAAAAGTATGTGTGTTTTATTTTCTTCATCTGTATGGGTCCTGGTGAGGACAAAACAGGCTGACAGCAACCTTCAGAGAATGTCATTAAATTCTTCTAATGAGGGTTGTGTATGAGGCTAGCAAATTTATTATGCAGATCAACTTATTAAAGAAACCACAAATGCTAGAGCATACAAACTGCTTTGGTGCAGGCTTCCATAATGGACAAACTGCAGTGGAGGTCCTATGCTTGATAAGGAACAAAATGGAGATAAGCACTTTATGTATATAAGATTTTGATTTAAAAAGATCGCATTATGCAGAATTGACATTACTGCACTCCAGGCAGACTGAAAAGGTGCTCAGTCTCTTTCGGCAAATGGTGATTCTATCATAGATTGTTAATTGTACAACCAATCCTGCTCTGTCCTCTCAGGTGTGTTTTCTCCTTGTCCAACCAATCTTTTGTTAATTGTTCAACCAATCCTGCTCTGTCCTCTCAGGTGTGTTTTCTCCTTGTCCAACCAATCTTTTGTTAATTGTTCAACCAATCCTGCTCTGTCCTCTCAGGTGTGTTTTCTCCTTGTCCAACCAATCTTTTGTTAATTGTACAACCAATCCTGCTCTGTCCTCTCAGGTGTGTTTTCTCCTTGTCCAACCAATCTTTTGTTAATTGTACAACCAATCCTGCTCTGTCCTCTCAGGTGTGTTTTCCCTGCTCAACTAATATTTGATTCCAAACTTTTACAATCTAATCTGTGGATTGCTTCTTTTTCTTCTTCTGCATTCGTTCTCAATCTCCCACTACCAAGCCCTGAACAGGGCTTTGCAAGTAGCTAGATATAGTCCGAAGAACGGAATGCGTTGTGTTGCTAGTTTACAGCCTGGCTGCAATATTTGCACCTTTTGGTCCGACACATCCGTCTTCGGCAGCTGTGGATTGCTGAATCCTGCTCCTAAACTCCTACAATTTAATCTATGGATTGCTATTACGGACTAAAATCTAATCTGTGGATTGCTGAGTTCTGATCCCAACTCATACAATCTAATCTGTGGATTGCTGAGTTCTGATCCCAAACTCATACAATCTAATCTGTGGATTGCTGAGTTCTGACCCCAAACTCATACAATCTAATCTGTGGATTGCTGGGTTCTGATCCAAAACTCATACAATCTAATCTGTGGATTGCTGAGTTCTGACCTCAAACTCATACAATCTAATCTGTGGATTGCTGAGTTCTGACCCCAAACTCATACAATCTAATCTGTGGATTGCTGAGTTCTGACCCCAAACTCATACAATCTAATCTGTGGATTGCTGAGTTCTTGGAATTGCTGTGTCTAACTACTGTTTCTAACAGTCAGTAATTGATCTTTCTTTCTTCTTCATTTGGCTTGTTTTTTAAGACGGAGTACATATACAACCCAATACAGCCAACTCCAGCACACATTTTTAATTGAGTCTACACTTGCCATTGATACTGGTTCATGAATCCGAACATATGCAAGTTTAGTTTGTGAGCCATGCCACTAACCACTATGCTATGGTTTCAGTATGTCTCGAAATACCCTACCATGACCAGGACAATTGTTGCTGCTGAATTTCCATACTCTTTTGTGCGTCCTGAAAAAAGCGCTAAGTGGTGGGTTGCAGTAGTTTTCCTCATTTCATCTGCGTGTCACTCATCACTACAGGGATCACGTCGATTCTCACAATATTAACCAGACTGTCATGAAACATGTCTGTTTCCAGGAAGACCTGCATGGAAGTACGATGGGGTCTTAGCCAGTATATTTGACCTGAGCCTGACTAACATTGTCTGATCAGTTTGTCTCTTTCGTCCAGGACAGTAGCCCCCCACCCTGAGGCTCTAGGGCTTAACAACTGCTGTTCCTTGTATGCAAGAGCCCATCATTTCTGTGCCTCCCGAAGCAGGAAGTCATAGTCAACCATGGATTAGTGGGGTAAGTGAGAAGCTAATCCTGTCAAGCACAATATATTGACCAGGATGTCACGTCAGAGTCAGGCACAATATACTGATCGAGACCACTATCTCTCTTCTATGTAGCTTTCCCCGGAAACAGGTTGTTTTCAGGACAGTCTAGCTGACGAGATGTAGATCGATGTGATACCCGTAGTAGTGAGTTCACACAGATGAAACCAAGCATATCACAACCGCCTTGAAGACCGAGGCTCATCTTCATCAGCACACTCGTGATGTGAGTAAAGTTACTACAACCCTTAACTTAACATCCTTGTCAGAGTGCAAAAAAGAGTAATCTACTCATTGTAGACATTCATAAACAACAACATCCCAGGGTAGAAGAGGAGTGACTAGTTTAGCATTCTTTCTGGCAAATTTCTACACTCCAGAGTAGAAAATGAGCGACTAGTATAGCGTTCTTTCTAGCAAATCTCTACACTCCAGAGTAGAAAAGGAGCGACTAGTTTAGCAATATTCCTGGCAAAGCTCTACACTCCAGAGTAGAAAATGAGCGACTAGTATAGCGTTCTTTCTAGCAAATTTCTACACTCCAGAGTAGAAAAGGAGCGACTAGTTTAGCATTATTTCTGGCAAAGTTCTACACTCCAGAGTAGAAAATGAGCGACTAGTATAGCGTTCTTTCTAGCAAATTTCTACACTCCAGAGTAGAAAAGGAGCGACTAGTTTAGCATTATTTCTGGCAAAGCTCTACACTCCAGAGTAGAAAATGAGCGACTAGTTTAGCGTTCTTTGTGGCAAAGCTCTACAATCCAGAGTAGAAAAGGAGCGACTAGTATAGCGTTCTTTCTGGCAAAGCTCTACACTCCAGAGTAGAAAAGGAGCGACTAGTATAGCGTTCTTTCTGGCAAAGCTCTACACTCCAGAGTAGAAAAGGAGCGACTAAGTAAGCATGACCTTAGACAGAATTTTCTGTTTCTGCAGTATCTTGTTTATTTTGTAGTTCTTTGCCTATGGCCTTACATCAAACAATCGTTAACTACAGTACACCGCTGGGAGTGGCTTATAGATTTATCACTTATGGTCAGAAACCAGTGACAAGTCTTTTATAGTTAGAAAACAAATCTAAAAAAAAGACATCGCTTAAGAATGCAAATCTTTTAAAAATACCACAGGAAATGATCTTTAGAAACCATAATGATGTCGACATATTTTCAAATCGTTGTTATTGAAACATATATGTGTATTTCTTCAGAATGTCATGTTTTACCCAAGGCAAGTCGAGGGACGATGAGTCTAACAACAGTCTCGACAACAGTCTGACTAACAAGGTGAGGTTCGACATGATATCCGTAGTGAGCGACACGCAGATAAAGCCAAGCATAGCACAACCGCCTGGAGGACCACAGTCCACCTTCATCAGCACACTCGGGATGTAAGGAAAGCTACTGCAAACCGCCACTTGTCCTTTTCAGGGCACACAAAATAGTAACCTACTCATTATGGGCATTAGCAAACAACAGCAACCCCAGGCTAGTGGAAGGAGGCAGATAAATGAAAACAAGTACAAATATTGGTATAAGTTCTCCAATGATTTCTACTCATAATTGGATACACTACAATTATTAAATGTCTTGGAACACCAGGATTTGGTTGTAAGTAAAAAAAAAAGAGTAAAGATCCTGTTAACACTCCAGTTTGGCATATTGGGAATATGGTGTTAGACCCATATTTTTCTTGACCAACAGCACACTAGGGGTGATGTGGTCAACATCACGCCAGCCAGTTTTACTTTCCAGATTATTCTGGTACCCAATTTTTTAGGCTGGGTCTACCTCAGGAACCATTTTGCAATCTGAAAAATCCTGCCCCAATTGGAGACTGAACCCTGATCACTCGGTTGGCTGTAAGTAGACATTTTTATTATTAGGTTTCTTCTCACAGTTTCTGTTCCTGTTTCTAAGAATCTATGTCACTGCACCCCAGGCATACCCATAGGTGCTCAGTCTCTCTCAGCAAATGGTGCAGGGTCTGGATTGTGATGGTCCCTGTAGCTAGCTGGCTGTACTCTACCCTGCTCCGTCCTCTCATGCACTCCACTCCGCTGAAACCTTGTTTCCTACAGTTGCATTGTGATGATTATAATATCTTCAAATATGCCAATATATTCAGCACATTCATTTATTTTAAAATGTTTTTTTTTAAATGTTGAAAACTGAGAAAACCACAACTGAAATTATACACACTTCTAGCTGAAAAATGTAAATAAAAACTAATCTGGCCACAGAGCGATTTTTTATACTGTGATTAATGAGTTGTCTGGCTTGGCTTCGTTCGTTCTCAATCTCCCGCTACCAAACCCTGAAAGGGCTTAAGTAGCAGAACGTAGTCCAGAGAACGGAATGCGTTGTGTCGTAGTTTACAGCTTGACTGCGATATTTGCACCTTTCGGTCCAACACATCCGACTTCAGCAAGCATTTTTTACGTACCGGGTTAGCATTCCCTCTTCGATCCCTTCTCCTTAGCCAGTCTGCCCTGCTGCAGCCTGTTATCCAGGATTACCGCGTGTATGTGTAGTAGGGTCTTGACAGCTCTGTTTCGCCGGCCCTGATGCCAGCAGTCAGTTATGGGTCGCTGACCACTGCAGATCATGCGCTGCTCAGCATCTTGATCCCATTAATGAGTTAATCTCCCACACAAAATTATAATTTTTATTCTGTTACACAAAATTTGTAAAGTAACAAACTTGACTTATTTCTTCTAGTTAACCTTGTAATACAGGTCTGCAAAAACCTTTCTATAGACATTCCTATTTTGGGACATCTTGAACTCTGCACATGAAAGTCAAGTTGTCCTGGCGTCCCTTCTCCATTGATATTCACTAGGTCTCCTACTCTTTCTCAAAGTAAAAAAAGAACTGACACAAGTGTAACTAGAATCCCTGGTGAGGTAACAGATGTCTTGACTGTAACAATGAACTGTTGTACCTACCAAAGCTCCATTATCTCCCATAACAGGATCACAAACTGAAACAGATTGACGCAAAGATGAGTACTCGTTCAAATCAATTGTGACTTTGTCGCAGAGTTTATTTGGTTTTCAAAATGGTGTAAAGTGAAATGGTGTCAAACTCTTTATATCTCCACTCGATATACAGCACACCATAAGTAATCCAGAACACAAGCTACTGGCACTCTCATGCAATCAGCAACAAATAAAATAAAATACATATTCTTTCAATAAAAATAATATCAATTTCTAGCAACCATGATAGAATATCTACCCAGTAGATTGGGGACAGTGTGGGCTAGTGGTTAAGTGACACGACTCACAATCTGAAGGTGCTGGGTTCAATCCCCATCACAGCACCGGCCGTTACCCTGGGGAAGCAAACCCTTACATAAAATGCATGCTGAAGGTGGATGCACTGTGTCGATAGGCGCAAAATAAAAACAAAGTGCAATGCACACCGCCTTGGGGAATACAGAAATAAGGCGAACGCAAAAAAAAAAAAAAAATCTACCCTGTAAACTCTCTAGCCCTACTGTAACAATTTTAAGTGTGTATGTTTTTTTCTAGGTTACTTTAAGTTAACACAAATTATGTTAGTGAAGTTCATTAAGTTGAAAAGTTTATTGACTGCCATTTAACTAATATTCACACTGCATTCGTCAAAAAAGCTGTTGTTATAATAAACTTTAAGTGAAGTTTGTCTTTATTTGCTTTTAATTACTGTGTTTCAGTACTAATATCAAGTAAATACAGTTTATGGTATAGTATGGGGTATAGTATTAGTTAGGCCTCTTTTAACAGTAACTCTCAAGCAAGCAGTAACTACATTTATCCAGCATGTAGTACCAATCTCTATGGGTGCCAGTTAACTAAGAGCCTACTGTATTTTTATTTTCCGTAGATTTGTTTCAAACAAAGTTACTTTGTCTGTTTTGTTAGGGTGGCTCAGTGCCTTCCTTAGCCTCCCATGACTCTTCCCAGACTGCCTGTAGGGAGATCAAGTGTGTTACTCACTTTGTCTTGCCCTTCTATTCATCCAGCTTAGGTGACCCTGCTGGTAGCTAGGCTATGGCCAGTTTAACTCTGGGGGTTACAGGGACATACAAGCTTCTCAACCACGACAAGGTGGAGACTTGCGAGCAACTAGAGCCTGGCTAAAACTAGAGGTCAGTTTCTGCTGACTAGATCAGTACAACTTAATTTTGCATTATCTTATTTCCGCTTAGCTCATTTTTGCCTAGTTCTGCCTGAAAATACCTTCATTGTTTCAAATATTGTCCAACTAAAGTGGTTTCTGTGAGGGCTCTGTGTGTGACAGAGATGAGAATAGGCCCACTGCCGAACTGAAAACATTCCATAACAAGTGACTAATAGTGCAAACTAGCTCCTAGAGGTAGAAGACTCACAACATCATGACATAGCACACCCAACGATTTACAAAAACCTGTTGAGTATGTATAAAGACCCTTCTAGTTTGAGAGAATAGAAAGCTCTAGAAACAATGTCCTTTATATTTATTATTATTTCAGGAACAAAAGAGAGAATAAGTAGTCTTTCTGGGGATCTGACGAAGAAAAAATATATTTCTATGACTCAGCTTATTTAAACCCACTCTCTGAGGGGACGGCGTGGCCTAGTGGTTAAGTGGCACGGCTCACGATCCGAAGGTGCTGGGTTCGATCCCCATCACAGCACAGGCCGTTACCTCGGGGAAGCAAACCCTTAGAAAATGCAGGAGGAAGCAGAACCTTACATAAAATGCGTGCTGAAGTCAGATGCACTGGGCCGACAGGCGCAAAATAAAAACACAGTGCAACGCACACCGCCTTGGGGATTAGAGAAAATAAGGCGAACGCAAAAAAAAACCCACTCTTTTAATTTGACGACAATGAAATAGCTGTTTTATTCACTGTGGCTGGTTTATTTTAGTTATTTTTGTGTGTGACTAACTGTGCAGAAACAATTTGATCAGGCTATTGTCATCAGCTGTACGTTGCTGTGTCACAGTGTGTATTATTGCCTGAGATGCAAACAATTATAACTTAACTTAACGTCTTTATACTGGTTTAGAAGACTCTGCAGTCTGTATACAATCAGTTTCTTGGAGGTTGGTTTTTACCAATGCGCAAGTCCATCTTAACAGACTCAAATACTAGAGCTAAGTAGACCTGCAACCAGTTAGGCAACATCTATAGCTGCTCTTAACAAACCACCCAGGAGAGGTACAAATAACTTGTCCTGGCAGTAGGCCGTTAAGCCTACTTTTTTCTATTTCCAACTGCCAAGGAATTTTTAACGTGCTCGACACTGAACACAGGAGTCCGATCTCACTACCGCTCTAATCTTTCCTTACCAGTAAAGGGCCTCAGGATCCACTCAGGAAGAGCCAAAAATACAAGCATGGAATATTTGTCTTCCTGTGCACCAGAAGATGAAATATTATACTCACCATATACTAAATTGGGATTTTTTGACTTGAGTTCTTTAACAGTGTCTCCAACTTTCTCCAAGAAAGTCTCTGATCCAATGTAACCTAAGGGAATATGGTTTATTTAGTTGAGATCAGCCATTTGTTTGTGTTACTAAACCCCTTTAACTCAGCTATTCGCAAACATTAGTAGTCCTTGGACCCCCCTCAGTAATATCTGTATTTATTCTTAACTCAACACCTTTATACTAGTTTAGAAGTCTCTGTAGTCTGTACACAACCAGTTTCTTTTACATTCACTTGATGTAAAAATACAAATGAGCATCCATTCTTTTCTTAATGCATTAATTGACCCTGCCTCCACTATTTCCTGTGGCAATGCATTCCAAGCATTCCCCACTCTCTGACTGAAAAATTTTTTTCCTGGTATCTAATCTGGACCTTTCTTTAATTAATTTGTGGTTGTGCCCTCTTGTTCTTGTAGGTGGTTGTATTTTGAAAAAAACGTGTTGTAGTCTAATTTATCCTTTCTGTTGATTATCTTATAAACCTGTATTAAATCACCTCGAATATTCTCTTTTCTAGACACTGTAGACCGGTTTTTCAGAGTCTTTCCTCATAACCATAATTCTAGAATCCCACTATCAATTTTGTTGCTCCTCTTTGTATCCTTTCCAGCATGTTTATATCCCCTCTACAATAAGGACTTCACACTTGTACACAGTACTCGAATCTAGGTCTAGCTAATGCTTTATACAGTTTGAATATTACATCCATGCTCCTATGTTTAATATTTCTTTTGATCATACCTAACATTGGCTTTATTGTATTGGAAACATTAGTAGTGCGTGGACCCCGTCAACACCTTGAAGAGCCAGAAACTTACTCGCTGGCCGAAGCTTGAATGACACTCCTGCTCCTGTCTATCCAACTGTAAGTTGCAACTGTTTCGAGATGTTGTTGAAGCAGCAATATCACCAAACATCGTTGGGCTGGACATGTGGTATGCATCCCCATGTAGAACAATGTTTTGGTGGCCATATGCCTGTACACATCCATGGTGTCGCCCACCTATGCGATGGTAAGATGGACTAATCAAAGACATAGGCCCGCATTGGTAGAGCACTGCAAAAGATCAGGACGCATACAGAATATTGTTGGCTTCCTGGTATACGGCACATCTGTTGATCTGATGCCGAGCATTGGAGAAAATTCATTGTTACTATGTTCTGAAAATTGTGAAGCCACGATGTCACCTCTTTTTTTTCTGCCCTCAACCCCAGCATGACCAAGACAGTAGATACATGTCAACCCCTGGAGGTTTGAGGTTATAACAGCTGCTATCCACTCGTACCTCAGCCATCACTTCTGTACCTTGTAAAGTACGGCTTGTGCGTCTGCTGCGATGACTGCCCTTGTTAAAGAAATCTCAGATATCCATCTCAGAGCTGACGTCACTGCTTCCATCTCCATTCTCAAACTGGAGGTAGTTGGCAAGTATGCCCTTCTGCACACGGCAATGACCTGTCCTCTCACTTTAGCCGCAGCCTGATGTCCCACTGCACAGCATTGATCTGTGCATTTTGCACATTAATGATTTTATCATACCATTTCAATCTCTTTGCGTAAGGATCAATTTATGAAAGTCTACATTTGTCATTTTTGTTGTTATTCATGTTTCAGAGCAATACAGTGAAACATACTTTACACTGGAGTTGAAGATTTGTATTTTTTGTGCTGAACTTCATTTCTTTTGATTTCCATAAATTCTCTAATGCAGTGAAAACTCATCCAACTTTTTATATTCTTATTTTGACATCTGCATCTGTACCTACTACTTTGTCTATATTGCTAACAAAGTATATTAATGACATGATGGTGTTGCTCACCTAATACAGAACACTCTTTAATTCTTTCCTATTGGGTACCACTCAGGTGAGAAACTATCATTGCTGTGACTTTTAAAAGAAAACCAGATGAGGGTGCTCTGTACTGAGGTTGAAGGACATGTAGGACAGCAAGTAAGGAGGACAATCTTACCAGTAAGCACGTATGAGAAATCAAGGAGATTATTTATTTGCAACCCCTCAAACAAATCGGAGACTTCCTGGGCATTCAGAACTTGCCCCTTCCATTTGCCATAACCTGTATTGAGTGAAATAAACAAATTGTCAGATTCAATACCAACAGACATACTTGCTGTTGTTTAGACTAATTTACAAATTTGATTGTTTATATACGCTTGAACTGTACATAACAAGAAGAAACACACATATATCAGGGTTTATAACCTTTTACACACACACACACACACACAAACACGAGTTTACATCCCATAGGAATACAGTCTTGCTAATAATAATTTGTATAATAATCAAAATAATAACTTGTAATTAGCTGGAAGTATTGAATGTGGTTACTGCCATTGTCCACTCTTTGTCTTCAATTATTTTTGTTAACAAATCAAGTTAAATGTGATCTTTGATAATTGGAATGTTGATGAGACAGTTCTAGCTAACTTCTGACTTTCGGTTATCACAAATACAGGTCAAATTATATTGACATGACAATTAAAATATATGAAACTGATAATGCATTTTAAAATAAAATAACTATGACATCTTAGAAAATAACAGCACAGAAGGAAAACTGAAACTTTGCCTTTATATTGCCCCAAAAAGTAATGTTGAAAATGAGCACAGCACACAGAGCATGACAAACTATTAGGATCATTCAAATCCTGGTGCGAGGACGGCGTGGCCTAGTGGTTAAGTGGCACGGCTCACAACCAGAAGCTGCTGGGTTCGATCCCCATCACAGCACCGGCCGTTACCCTGGGGAACCAAACCCTTAGAAAATGCAGAAGGAAGCACACCCTTACATAAAATGCATGCTGAAGTCGGATGTATTGGGCCGACAGGCGCAAAATAAAAACCACAGTGCAACGCATACCGCCTTGGGGATTAGAGAAATAAGGCAAACACCCCAAAAACAAAAAAAACAAAAAAACAAAAATCCTGGTGCAGCTTACGTTTTTTTCCCCTTCTATCAGGAACTTTATGAATTAAATTTCTAGCTTGTACATTGTGTGATGACTACATGAGCAAGCAGTTGTTATTACTCAGCGTTATTTATATACTCCTGGTGGACCACAGCAATGGGGAAAATGTTGTGGTTATAGTCAATTTAGTTAGGTCAAAACACGCGAGGAAGAAAACTGCATGTATTTGAATTTTATATATACAAGTACTTTATTTAAACTGAATGATTTCTGTTTATCCAGATAACAGTGTACATTAATGTGCATTGTGAGAGATAGAAGAATAGCGAAACAGATGCCGCCAAAGACGGATGTGTTGGACTGAAAGGTGCAAATATCGCAGTCAAGCTGTAAACTAGCTACACAACGCATTCTGTTCTCCAAACTACTTCCTACTTGCGAAGCCCTGTTCAGGGTTTGACAGCGGGAGATTGAGAACGAACACAGAAGAAGAAGAAAAAATGAAATAGACGAAATGATAGATGAGAAGAGGTATTAATAGAATTACATATATTTGTTAATTATCGTACATACAAATATAGCAACAGTTTACCTGTGTGATTTGAGAACTGAACAGAGTTGATAGTGCTCGCTTCAAAGCCATGTAGCTGAAAATACATTTCAAGGAAAAATGTAGATTAGAGGAGTGAGTATAATAATACAGTAGTTTTCAAATATCCATGTTTATCATTACATTTAATGTTTGTTCTGTTTGTTTTTAACATCAGCCGCTTGTAAAATAAATACAGCATCTACCATTTTGATGTCGGCCAATGAGTCTATAGCATCTGTGTGCTCAGCCTAGGCATTTTTGTACATAATATAAGTTTGTGTAAACATGCAATTAAACTTGTATGTGTATTTGCAAGAAAAACAACTCTTTCATTTTTCTGTGACTTATTGTTTTTTGGTTGGGTCAGGTTACTAACACGCTGTATCAGGCTGGATTCTACTGGGTTCATGCGACAGTAAGGGCCGAAGACACTGTGAATGAGACAACAGCAATCAAATACTAACAGCTAACTGCTTGCATTAGGGTCATCAAACCAGAGCTGTTCATGATTCTATCCCATCTCCAAGTGGTGACCCTGGAATCAGGATACATCCTGGCTATTACAGTCAAGTTCAGCAAATCAAAGGTCATAAAATACAATTAATCCCCTCTCTCTAACCACTTACTTAGCCTATGTTGTTGATGCAAGGGGAAAAAATTCAAAATAAGCTGTATTTCATTATTTATTATATGAAAATAATAAAGAACATGTCTGAATCTACCTGAAGAGGAAAGGTTGCGCTTTTGTTTCCAACATAACCAAAAACTACAGTACTCTGGATTGACAGCACTCGCTTGTCGTGTTCAGCCATGGCGTGTTCAAGTTGTTTCTTATCCAACTGACCGACGACACAGTTCTATAGGGCGACTGATAAGTTAACCTGACGCTAAAACCGCGACAGTTCGTTATCAGCAGCCGGGTCGACGTTTTAACTCATGGAGATGCGGCTCTCTGTAACTTACAACGCTTGAAGCGGCGGTTGCAGAAGATAAATGTATATTTGTACGTATACAGTAAACAAACAAGACGAGACGACACGCATATCAGGGATCAAGCTCAAGCAGCACGATGTCAGTTTGGGGACAAGTTAATTGTTAGTTCAACAGTAAAATCTGTATTGTTCTGTTTCTTCTGTCTCGTAACCTAAGATGTCGTTGAGGGGACACATTTTACTGTTTTATGAACTGCCTGTGTTGTTAATGTTTGATATGAGTTGATTATGAGAACTTAAACATTAACGTAGTGGTTAGTGCACCTCTGCCCGGCCGTTTGATATAGGTTCAACCAGTTGATCCAGGATATTTTTTAGATCGTAAAAGAATAAACAATTTGGTACCATAGCAATTCTGGGAGGGAAAAGGCGGCCAGCTAGATGTTGACCACATCACCTGTAGAGTGCCGCTGGTCAGGAACATGTGGACCAAACACCGTCTTCACAATTTACCACATGTGTGTGAACGGGAACTTTTACCCTACTTTACATGTATGCCTATGGTCAAATGAGTTGTATTCTGCAATAAAGTCAGCTTTCTAGTGTTTTGTGCTACGAGCGGTGGTCCGACAGGAATACCTCTTGTCATCCTTTTTATTTCTGATGGCCATCGACTGGATTATGAAGTCGACAAATTCAAACAACAAAAACGGAATAATATCGACTTCGACAAAGCAACTTGATGATATGGACTTCTGGCTCATACCCACGGTTAGATGTAAAATAAAAGAAGTATGCTTTATGCACGATGAGTGGCCCCAGACATTGGATGTGCAAATACACAGGTTTTGGAAATCAATGAAACTACCGTTGATCAGATTGTGTTTGGTGAAACTCTCTCAACAGTTGTGGGTTGTTTCGTTTATCTTGGTAGCAATTTAGACAAAATTGGAGTTAAGGATACATATGTCAGAATATGTATACAGAAGGCGAGCGGTACTTTCGTTGCGTTGGGGAGCTTATGTGCATCAAAAAATAAATTAAATCCATCATGGGGGACGACGTGGGTTAGTGGTTAAATAACACGGCTCACAACCCGAAGGGGTTGGGTTCGCTCCCCAATCACAGCACTAGCCGTTACCCCGGGGAAGCAAACCCTTAGAAAATGCAGGAGGAAGCAAACCGTTACATAAAATACATGCCGAAGTCGGATGCATTAGGCCGACAGGCGCACAATAAAAACATCGCGCAGAGCACACCGCCTTGGGGAATAGAGAAATAAGACGAACGCAAAAAAAAACACACAAAAAACTAGGAAAATTAAAATCTTCAACTCTAACGTAAAGTTGGTTCTATTGTTTGATTTTGGAACGTGGAGTACACAAAAAATAGCAATAAATGTGCAGACTTTCATAAATTGGTGCCTCCGATGAATAGAAAGATTGAAATGGTATGATACGATCACAAGTGTTATTTATATTATTATGACCGTTTGTGTCTTGACAGTAAGCTGGTATGTTGTAGAGATGGCGGTGGCTGCATCTGTCCTGAAGGGAAATCGACTTTCGTGGCTGATTTTTCCAATTCTCGGTTGCCAGGGACGACAGTAGTGTAAACAGAAAAAAAGTTTGATTGGTGTGGTGTAGGCGCCTTTCTTTTGCGTCGCTTGTCTTCCATCTTTGTCATCAGAACTAGCTCTGATGCCTGGATGCCCGTTCTCAAGGTCGCTCTCTACATAGCTCTATCCTCTGCCATCTCCTCCCAGATATTTGGATTGATTGCAAAATCGTTCATGGATCTTTTGCAAATGTCCTTGTATCTTAATTTAGGCATTCCTTGTGATCTGGTACCCGATATGCGTTCACCGAGGAGTAACTGCTTCGGAATACGGGTATTTGACATTCGTTTCACGTGACCCAACCATCTCAGTCTCTTGTTGCTCAGAGTTGAGAAGAGGGAAGGTATCTTGGCGCGTTTCAGTATTTGACAAATGTAAAACTGTTGGAAAGAAATAGGCATAAATTAGTGGCACGCAAGTGAAGAGAAAACGCTAGTCTAATGTTGGACACACATTCATGAAACAGTCTGATTTGGAACTTCAGAGACGAGAGAAGTAGAGGCAGACCTACTCATTCACAACGGAGTGAGTTTGAGACAGATAACATAGAAACTGGGAATGCGTGGCATGAGCTGGCACAGATAGTGCAAGACAGGAAAACTTGGCGTGTGTATTTGTTGAAAACATATGTCTTACAGAGAACGATACAGGTTTTGACTGATTGATTTGAATGTTTGATATAAACCTACTGTAACCTTACAAACATGATATAAAAGGCGACTAAAGAAGATTGTTCTTGGGACTAGCAACCAGTTCATATAAAGCAATGGCTATTGATACCACCACTGGAAGTGCTCGGATACATACTTTCTGTAACGGAGCCAGCTGTTTGGTAACTATAAGTTGACGGCATCAGATGTGACAAACGATCACAGAGCATTCGGCGGACAGCCACTCTCCCCCTTCTCTCTCTTCTCTCACCTCACTCTGTTTCATTTGACTCTGTCCTACAGTCACACCCTTGCACAACTTTCACACGCGCCCTCGTGGTAAAGCCCTTCCATAGCACTTTGGTTGGGCTAGCTTCTGAGGGCGCACAAACCTAGCATAGGTACATACAGATGCACACATGCATCCAAGCACTGGTTTATGCGTCCTGATATCGCCCAATTGACTACGGTCTGGGGTGGAAAATGGCGCGCCTCCGCCAGTAGAAACTAGTGAGGCAAACATCTAAGCAAAAAAAAAAAAAAAGACAAACGATCACAATTTAACATATTGACTGTTAAGAGCCGATATATTAGCTTACAATCCTTTATAGCTGGTATATTGGTTTGATCTGTTGTCATACATGTATACACACATTTATCAAGACCGATGTTTCCTCAATGTACAGGTACCTTGCACTTCCTACCGATATTTTTATATTGCAAAAAAACAACAAAATTGTCTAGAGGCCGAAATATTCTGGAGTGAATAAGTTTAAAATGACGCTCCCGCGTTTTTCGGGAGAATTTACGTTTACTAAATAGTTCAAATTTCATAGCAATGAAATACCATTTTTTATTATCATAGGTTTTTATCTGAAATTTCAAACCAGTTGATCTCATTAAAATAAACGGAGACCTAGTGCAATGTTTTTGTTGAATGATCACAATGAGTTAGTTTACTCTTTTATACGCCGTAAAAAGGGCTTTAAATGGGGGGTTGCAGTAGCTTACCTCACTTCCTGAGCGTGCCGATGAAGGTGGACTCCTCCAGGCGGTTGTGCTATATTTAACATCATCTGCATATGGCTCACTTCTAGAGGCATCACGTCGATCCCACATATCGTTAGCCAGACTACCATGAAACAGTCTGTTCACAAGGAGAACTGCGTGGAAGTGAGGTGGGGGTCTTGGTCATTATATTTCACCTGACCCTTACTAACGTTGTCCGATCAATATGTTTTGCATGACCAGACGTTAGTCTCCTCTTCCCATCTAGTACAATGAAGTCGGTAACACTTCATCCCCGAGAGCAGTGTCTGCTATGGGACTATCTTTACCGTTGTCTAACTTATTTACATAGTCGTTCCTTTTCTGTCATGACGTACAGGGATCTTATTTTCAATTAATTCTGGCTTGTAGTTTATACCCTTACACATTTCTGCCCTACCCCCCTTTGCATATTGTCCATCTCATTGAAACAGTATACCAAGATCAACAAGCCGCTGTCCGAGTATCTGGGCAAACATCAGAATGGTTTGCAGTACAAAAGGGCGTACGACAGGGATGTATCCTCTCACCTTATTTGTACAACATATATGCGGAATGTATAATGGGAAATGTTCGAGAAGATGTGAACATTGAAAGTTTCGACCCATTTACGATTGGGGAATACGAGATTCCAGAGTTACGATACGCAGATGACACAGTGATACTATCAAGAAGTGCAGAAGGGCTAGAGCAGCTACTTTCAGCCGTTAATGGACATAGTAAAGATCAAAATCTGTTCATATACATAAACAAAACAAAGATAATGACCACCGATAAAACACAATGTCAGCATAAATTTACAGTGGGTGGTGAGGAAATAGATCAGGTTACATATTTTGAATATCTGGGCTCCAGAATCGACAAAAATGGTGACTGCTCGAAAGAAATCAGAAGAAGACTAGCTATGGCAATGCAGAGACTGAACAGCCTGAAGAAATTATGGCAGGGCACCAACAAAACGATAAAAGTAAAAGTCTTGAGAGCCTGTGTTTTTCCTGTGGCAGCTTATGGCTGTGAAGCATGGACGATTACCAAAACTTCTAGACAAAGAATCGAATCCTTCAAGTCAAAATGTTACAGAAAGATCCTCAGAATACCCTGGACAGAGAGAAAAAAACAAACAAATGTAGACATTCGGCAAGAGTTGAGCATAGAGGAGAACTGGTTTATCAATTTCATTTTGACCAGAAAATGCAAATACTTTGGTCACATCAAGAGGCACAACGGTCTCGAGAGAACGGTGATGGAAGGTATGGTGCCAGGCAAAAGAGGAAGGGGTAGACCAAGAAGACGATGGCACCAAGATATCCAGGAATGCCTGAGTATGACTGTGGCGGAGGCTGGTGTTTTGGCAAGGGAACGAGTTTCTTTCAGACAGACTGTGATGGAAGCGACGTTTTACAAAGGACATGCTACATGATGATGAAGTTTATACAGGATGGTGTGGTCGGCTTTCATTTCCAATCCTCCTTATATATCACTCACGACTTGCGTGGCAGGTTACTATTCTTTCCTTCCATTTTGGGTTCCGGTAATATTCGGACGATGTTTATCAATAATGTTTTATAAAACCAAATACGTGACTCACAGCTGCGCGTTATCAAATTGTCAAACATCATCATCATATCCCCCATCATCTGCCAAAGACGGATGTGTCGGACCGAAAGGCGCAAATATCGCAGTCAATCTGTAAACTAACAACACAACGCATTCCGTTCTCCGGACTACACCCTGCGACTTGCAAAACCCTGTTCAGGGCTTGATAGCAGGAGATTGAGTACGAACGAAGAAAAAGAAGATATCCCCCATCTCATTTGCGTCTGTAGTTGTCCCCAAAGTTCACTATAGAAGTCACATGTTAACGCACAATAGGTCATTAAATATTGGGAAGGGGGTGGGGAAAGAGGTGTTAAGAGGTTTTTTTTTTAATGCTGGGACCCCTCTCCATCTGTCACAAAACTATCATAGTCTAGGTCTGGGTTGCTCAAATACGCGGGTATTTCTTGCAGTCTAAATACCGCGCCACGCCAGCAGCGTTACAAGGACCGAAGCATAGTCTCGGTTGTCTGCAATTATTGAAAGAATGTCTGGCAGAGCTCTGACTTTTCATGGCTAGTGGTCTGGAATCGATCCTTGTTATCGACACGGTGCTGTCAACTCAGCTGATAATGTGTACCTAGCTTGCTTTTAGGGAAGAAAAAGTAGCGAAGAAAGAACTGCCCACCCCATCTCATTACAAGCTTCGGCCTAGCACAATGAAGTCTCTAACAGTTGATACCCGACAGCAATGTCTGCCATGGGGCTACTTTGACCTCTAATTATTGAAATTAATGCCACTAATGTCTGGAAAATGCAGAAACCATGAGGTATTTGTCTTCTGCTTTCTCTTCTTCTTTTGTGTCTGCTCTCAAATTTCTTTCTTTTTTTGTCTTGTCATGCAAAGTTGCAGAGAGGCGGGATTTCTTGCTATCGCCAAGCGAAATGCTTGTGCTGTCGTTAGATGTAAATTCTCGAGAGTCTCAGAGACACACTCGATCCATCGACGTCGTGGTCTACTTCTTGCTCGTAAACCATGCTTGCAGATTCGGTCACAGATTGTCTTTCCAGCTGCACTTCTTACACAGCACATCTCACAGCTCTGGATCTTGCTCTTATGTGCTTCTAGAAAGGACCAAGATTGACATTACTAACACAATGTAAGAATACATAATGTACTTAACAGTTTCCTCTTAGGGGGGAGAAGCACTCTTGGGTGTTTCAAAATCGGTGCAAGTGGACACTGTTCGATTTATGAATTATATGTACTCTGTCAACTCTGCCGTCATCAGTGAACATGTATTTTAACTCCTGCACTTGCTTGAAACCAATGTCAGCGCTATTGAAACTTCTCTGAACGTGTTCACGTAATATCACCAAAGTCTCTAACTTGCCTGTGTTGATCTTCATTTTCTTCTTCTTCTTCTTCTTCTTCTTCTTCTTCGTACGCTGTCAACCTTTATTTTTTCGAAAAAAGCAGCGGTCATCCTGAGGCTGTCGACACTGACATAGAGCTTGTCTAGTGTTGCCACTGGTGATGGCCACATCTGCTCTCTCTGATCCTCGTATGTCGGGCAGTTTTGCAGCAGATGTTCAGCGGTCATTTTTCCGGTACCGCACGTGCATTCGTCAGTGCCACCTATCTTCAATTTATTGAATAGGTGGTACCTCACTCTATTGTGGCCTGTGCGAAGTCTGAAGACCACGACCTGCTCTCTTCTGTTCAACTGGTAATAGGCATCGTTTTTTGTGTAGCCAGTATGTTCTGTTTCCCATTTGGTCATGTATCTAGCTCTAATAAGCATTTTTGACTCTTCGTATGTCGCACTAGGATCTGGTTGTAGTAGTCTTGCACCTTCTTTTGCCAGTCTGTCTGCCTCCTCGTTGCCTTGGATGTTACAGTGGGATGGAACCCACTGTACCACTACTCTTTTTTGGTGCGGACTGCTGGTATAGTTGACAGAGTACTGCTCTTAAGTCATTAAGTTCAGTATTTTTCTGGCTCTTTAGTGCTGTGACTACGGCCAGGGCATCTGTAAACAGATCTTCAATTTTAAATTCGTTACAAACGAAATGGAGATAGTTCAGGTGGTGTTGTATGACTTCTACATTTTGGTAAAAGATGATCTGATCATCAGCATGGGCAACTATGAGGATGTATAATATCAACGGAAATATTATAACGGTCCTTGAACACCTGTATGACAAGGCGTCTAGCGCAGTTCTTGTGAATGGGTCGGCCCATAAAGAGATGGGAGGACAACATAAAAGAATGGACCAGTCTCCGACCAGAAGAGTCACAGGCAGCGGCATCTGAAAGAGAGGGGTGGCGTGGAGTTGTGAGGATGTCTTCATGTGTGCCCCAACGTTCTCACCGGTTACGGGATGACCTGCCCTGACCTGACCTGATCATCAGCAAACAACAATTCGTTTAGGGTCTCCTCGTGGAGGTTAGCCAACTGTGTGATTGTATCCATATAAATTATGAATACAATTGGAGAAAGAACACACCCCTGTCGTACACCACTCAGCACAGGAAACCAATTTAATTATCCTGTAGCACGCCCTTGTCCGTTCTCTTTGAACCAGCTAAGCCTACAAAAACGGTGTGCGGAAAAATTTTTTTTTTTTTTGAACGGAGTCACTCCTGACAGCCATTTTTTACTGCTGACTACGCCCTCCATATATACACGATATTTTGCCGGTTAAAGTATCGTGTGTTCGATTACAAATGGCTTTTGAACAGTTTTAATTTTGTATATGCTGTTTGGAGCAAGCCGACTTTTTGCGAAAGGGGAAGTAGGTTGTTGAGAAAGATTTTTATCGCGTAGATCTGTTTATTTTGTTTGTTTAAATGAAAGAACTACGTTTGAATTGGAAACTAACAGTTGTGGCGATATTGTAAACACAGTATCGATACGTTGTTGTGGTTTCCATGGTTTTCTATCGAAGCGACTAGGCCTAGTGGTCGAGCCCAAATTTTTCCCGAGATTTTCATAAATTTTCAACTTCATCTTTTTAAATCTCAAAAACTAACAAACATACAACAAAAACAATAACACCCACATGTTCGTTATGCTATTGTGTATCTACACACCAGAAAATAATATTTATTGACAAACAAACATAAAAGTTACAAATTTTGAAAGACGACTACCACAGCGACTAATTAAGAAAATTAATTAGGTCAAATTTTTTTCAAAAATAATGTGGAGTGCGTAAGGTTAAACCGACATTAGTTCAAACTGAACCTTCGCTGTTTACGTACAAGAATATTTTACAGCATAGCTAAGATACATATAGGGGAGGAACGGTAAAGATAAAACGGTAGACAGAGTTAGAGGCATATATAGATCAGCATTAGTAGCACAAGGTAAGTGAAGATGTGGACAGCATCAGACGTGTGCTGTGAGATGTGTTCTCATATGGCTATATTGACCAATCCCGATACAGCAGACTTTACCACCCTCGTGACACTCACGTGGGGAGCCAACTGTGTCGTTGTCGCGCGTTCTACTCTTTCAGGCGGCAAGCCTACTCTGAACCTCTGCGATGAAGTTAGTCTCTGTGATCTGAGCACATTTGATGATGCTAACGCGTCAGGTAGAACGGTTCTATGCAGACAACTCAGGGAGAGGGGGAGGGGAGAGATAAATTAATATTAATGTTTTCCAGAGACATGTTCAAGGAGTCTGTAGCGTTTCTTCTGTCCTCCGGAAACGACAGCCTATTCTGAGCTCGCCGTTAAAGCAGTTGCTTGGTAATGTGCTCATCGAACATGCGATTAGTATGCAGTAGGTTAGATCAGTAGCTGGCTAACAAGACTCAGAGAAAGAGTCAGCATAATTTTAAAATTAAGATTTCGACTATGAAAGAAGGAAAACAATTTAAACATGTTATTATATTTTATAGCTGAAATTGTATAGGTCTATATCTGAACTAATACCCTGGCGAAAAATCGAAGCGTATGACGGGAACTGGTTCGACAAACTGCAATAACTGTGCTTCAACGACCTTCTAGGTTACAGGACTGATAATGATGATGATGATGATTATATTCTAAACCGCTCATTTGACATCATTGTCTGGTTTTTGTTGTTGAGATTTGTTATTTGTTTTCGCTCGTTCTTTGACCACGACGAAAGTCTTGTGGCCGGTATCATTCTGTGTATATCCTGTTGGGGTCACTAAGCAATTACCCGTATGTGTTTTTATCAACCTTTGACCTTCCGCTTACGTTTCGTTCTCGAGATCTCTTCATAACCTGGTGCTGAACGGCAAAACAGGATTAGCGAAAATAAAAAAAGAAGGCGGCGTTCAATACCGCTGCAGATTCGATCTAATTATTTCTTTATTTTATTATAATGAAAGTAGACATGGCTAAAGGTCATCCGTCATTAGTAACGTCGGTGTGGGGTGATTGTCAAATTGTAGCCAATCGCCTGTGGAGTAAGTATTTGCCTAATAATTATCTGACTTTCTTCAAGAATTAGAAAAACTGCCTTTTCTTCTTTTGAAGTTCGCGGTAAGGAGTGACCCACTTTTCTTTTTCTGTATAATAAATGAAGCCTCGTTTCTAGAGACCTAGGGGTTATAATAGATCATACAGGTAATGTGAGTGAGCAAGTTCAGGTAGCAGTGAAAAAGGCCAATGCAATGTTAGGTATGATAAAAAGAAATATTAAACTTAGTAGCAAGGAAGTGATTGTCAAACTGTATAAAGCATTAGTTAGACCTAGATTGGAATACTGTGTACAGGTGTGGAGTCCTTATCATAGAGGGGATATAAACATGCTGGAATGAATAAAAACAAAAGAGCGACAAAGCTGATAGTGGGATTCCACAATTACAGTTACGAGGAAAGACTCAGAAAAACCGGCCTACAGTGTCAAGAAAAGAGAAGAATTCGAAGTGACTTAATACAGGTTTATAAGATGATCAGAGGAACGGATAAATTAGACTATAACAAGTTTTTTCAAAATACAGCCACCCACAAGAACAAGAGGGTATAGCTATAAATTAACTAAAGAGAGGTCCAGATTAGATATTAGGAAATATTTATTTAGTCAGAGAGTGGTGAATGCTTGGAATGCATTGCCAGAGGAGGTAGTGGAGGCAGGCACAGTTTATGCATTTAAGAATAAATTGGATGCGCATAGCTTTTAGAGCAAGGTGATGTAAATGTAACTGGTTGTATACATACTCTGCAGAATCTTCTAAACCAGTATAAAGACGTAAAGTTAAGTTAAGTTGAGTTAGAGCTTTATTTGAACCCCAGATGCCATGTTGAATTCTTCTTCTTGTTCTTCGTTTATCCCCAGATCAAGGTCACGGTTTCACTTACAAAGTGCACCGTTGTTTGTAAGGCTCTTTTATCTCTGTACATCTTATATTTCGTGTCTGTCTCGCGAGGTCAGTGTTCATCTTCCTCTTACTACATGAGCGTGCAGCTTTGTAGGATGTGTTCCGCGGATATGGTATGCTCCCCTCATTCAGGTCAGGTCAGGTCATCCCGTAACCAGTAAGGTCATTGGGGCACACACGAAGACATCCTCACAATACCACGCCACCCTTCTCTGTCAGCGGCCGCTGCCTGTGCCTCTTCTGGTCGGAGATTGGTCAATTCTTTTATGTTGTCCTCCCACCTCTTTTTGGGACGCCTCTTCGTCGTCTGCCTTGCATCTTTCCGTGGAGGATCGTATTGGTAAGACCATTTGATCTCGATATGTGACCGTACCAAGCGAGTTTCCTTCTTTTGACAGTTGCCAAGAGGTCTTGAAAAGACCCTATTCCTATTGTAATTCTATCTCGTATTTCCTCATTTGTAACTCGATCTTTGTACGTGACGTTTAAAAGTCTTCGGAAACATCTCATCTCCAAGGCCTGTATCCTTCGCCGAAGGTCAGCTGTAACTGTCCATGTCTCACAAGCATAATTATGACATTAACACCTGTCATATGTCGCAATGTTCATTTTGTTGTACATCACGTATAATGAGGTCAAATCATAATTAAAATCAACGTCTGGGGAAATGGGCTAATCAACACTCTCACTTCCGGAAAGAAGAACTACTATGCTTAACAAGAGAAGAGTAAGTCTTCATCTTCAGAATGAGAAAAGGACAATATAATCAGGTTTGTTGACGGAGAAGCTCCTCCACACTTTGCTAGTCTGTCGGCAGCTTTATTGCCTTCGATGTTCCAATGGGAAGGAAACCCACCGAATGGCCGACCTTGGAAGCTCTGCGGAGAGCGTTGTAGGGAATACATGTATTGCTCGAGATCTCTTTATGTTGTTTTTAGAGTTGCTTATACTGACAAGGCATCAGTCATTAACACTATTTTTTTTTTTTGGTGGTGGATATCATCATTTTGCATTAGAAGCTCAGTAGTAGTCTGTGGTGCCTTTACTTCCGCATGTATTTTAGTATGTTTCCGTTGTTAGTTTTAGATTTTTTGTTCTAAATCTTCTCCTTGGTCTGTAATAGACCCCACCACCTCCATTGGACGTGGCTTTGTTAGTTGAGCCGTCTGCATATAAGTCTATATCCATGTTGTTGGCGAATATACACTACTAAGATATTCTTCCGTGATGATTGATTGATCCAGAAACAATACTCCAATTGGAATGCCTTGACTTATTCGCTCCATGTTGTGCAGAAGTCTACTTTTGTTATGTTTCGGCTTATTCTAAGAGTGAATATTTCGTTTCCCCGGGGATCAGTAGAAGAAGAGGAGTTGGGTTTAAATTCGTGTCATTCAGTGCGCACCACGCAGTGGGAAAATCCCATACGCTCAAGTTGCCAAATATTAGCGCCTTAGATTTCACTATTATAAAGATTGTTCCATTTACAACAACTGAACCTGTCGCAGTAAGTAATCGTTACATTACATTTTATTGTATATATAGAATCAATCTGCGCTAATGTTGATTAATTTAAGACGCCGGTTCCAGAAATGGGTATTATTCAACAAAGTGAAGAGAAAGGTTGTAAAATCTGGTTGCTTTGTCCATAACGGTGCGCCGGCGCGCACCATATTTGCGCACGGGACTGTGAAACGTTAGAGCTGGTAGATTGACATCGCCTGCATGTGGAAATGCACCACATTATTGCACGAATTTTGTTCTCTTTGAAAGTTTTCGCGTAAAGGGATTTTCCTTATCGATGAGTACCAGTGCACACGAGCATAAATGACACAATGATGCACCAGATGAAGAAAATCACACATACAGGTATGAAGTGATGGTCACGCGTGTTTCTCTGGTTGAATTTGAGGGGTAAAATGAAGGAGGTGTCGGAGAAATGCGGCTAAGGTCATCGCAAAAGACAAGGAACAATTAAGGGATAATGAATTTGGCGGAGATAGTACGATGTATCTGCAACATATGTAGAAAGAAAGGAGCAAACACGTGGACATAATGCAGTCAAATAATCAGCTAGCACATGTCTGTTTTCGGGGGGAAGGGAAATCAGAGTGGTAAGTTGAGCAGACTGATAAACAAATCTTGTAATGAGGTCAGATCAGATCAGCTGCAATTCCCAACATTGAAAGACATGTTAACTATTTTGGATCTCCGTCATATATCTTGTCTTAATAGTACAAACTGACAGACGTTTCATTCTTCTTCTTCTTCGTACGCTGTCAGGCGTCAACTTGAATTTGTTCGAAGAAAGCAGCTGTCATCCTGAGACTGTCAACACTGCCATAGAGCTTGTCTAGTGTTGCCACTTGTGATGGCCACATGTGCTTTCTCTGGTCCTCGTATGTCGGGCAACATTGCAGCATATGTTCAGCGGTCATTTTCCCTGTACCACAGGTGCATTAGACGTTTCATTGGACAATCTATAGATGTTGTATGGCTATTTACAGTGTTATCTTTCTTTTTCTTTTTTTACTCTACGTTTATGAAAATATTAAAACAAGGACATGGTTTACATGACCAAAATGGCTCCACGCCAAAAGTCCACACGGAAAAAGTGCCTCAAAAAAGTCAATTTTTCGAATAGTCATTTTTCCAAGTGAGCAATTGTCTGTGCGGTTTCTTGTCCGTGTGAGAATATATCTGTGTGGATATTTTTTCATGTGAGTATTTGTCTGTGTTGATATTTTTCCGTGTGAGTATTTGTCAGTGTGAGTATTTGTCAGTGTGAGTATTTGTCTGTGTGACTATTTTTTCCATGTGAGTATTTGTCAGTGTGAGTATTTGTCTGTGTGACTATTTGTCTGTGTGACTATTTGTCAGTGTGAGTATTTGTCAGTGTGAGTATTTGTCTGTGTGACTATTTGTCAGTGTGAGTATTTGTCAGTGTGACTATTTGTCAGTGTGAGTATTTGTCTGTGTGAGAATTTTTTCCATGTGAGTATTTGTCTGTGGGAGTATTTGTCTGTGTGACTTTTTTTCAAGTGACTTTTTCCATGTGAGTATTTGTCAGTGTATTTTTCAGTGTGACTATTTTTCCATGTGAGTATTTGTCAGTGTGAGTATTTGTCAGTGTGACTATTTTTTCCATGTGAGTATTTGTCAGTGTGAGTATTTGTCAGTGTGACTATTTGTCAATGGGAGTATTTGTCTGTGTGACCATTTTTCCATGTATTTGTGTGACTATTTTTCCATGTATTTGTCTGTGTGGCTATTTTTTTCCATGTGATTATTTGCCTGTGTGGCTATTTTTCAGTGTGAGAATTTGTGTGGCAAATTTTCTATGTGAGTATTTGTGTGGCAATTTTTCAGCACAAGCTATTGTCTGTGTGAGCAATTGTCTGTGTGGCTATTTTTATGTGTCAGTATTTCTCTATGTAGACACTTTTTGATGATAGCGATTGTGTGGGTATTTTTTCTATGCGAACAGTTGTCTCTTTGGGCATTTCCCTATGTGAACGATTGTATGGGCATTTTTATATGTGACCAATTGTCTATGTGTGCATTTTTCTAGGTTAATACTGTTAATAAAGCAGTTAAGTGCTCAGTTCTCCGCAGAGAAGCAGCATAATGCAATGCTTCCAAAAAGGCTTCAGCAGAACAACGGAGACACAATAGAAAAACCCATGAACTATCACCGTCTCGTGAAGTGAACATTGCATGCCCTCAATGCTGCGATTATGCAGATCCCATATCAGACTCATCAGCCATCTTTGTTGCACCCATCCACAAACCCGACTCACAGAATACTTGACTGAAAGGACTGGTTGAACGAAAAGAGAAACTGTCTTCATCATTCATGATGGACGAACAATATAACATGTGTATAAAAAAAACCAATAAAATACAATAAGAAACTCCACATGGCATTCATTGATCAGGAAAAGACATTTCACACGGTAAATAGAAGTAAGCTATGGAAGGTAATGGAGGAACACCTGCCGAAGACGGATGTGTCGGACCAAAAGGTGCAAATATTGCAGCCAAGCTGTTAACTAGTGACACACACATTCCATTCTCTGGACTCTTCAGAGTCTGTATACAACCAGTTTCATTTACATTACCTTGCTCTAAAAGCTATGCGCATCCAATTTATTCTTAAATGCATAAACTATCCCTGCCTCCACTACCTCCTGTGGCAATGCATTCCAAGCATTCACCACTCTCTGACTAAAAAAATATTTCCTAATATCTAATCTGGACCTCTCTTTAGTTAATTTGTAGCTTATGTCCTCTTGCTCTTGTAGGTGGTTGTATTTTGAAAAAAAACTTGTTATAATCTAATGTATCTGTACCTCTGATCATCTTATAAACCTGTATTAAGTCACTTCGAATTCTTCTCTTCTCTAGACACTGTAGGCCCGATTTTCTTTCCTCATAACTGTAATTCTGAAATACCATTATCAGCATCTGTCACTCTTTTTTGTATTCTTTCCAGCATGTTTATATCCCCTCTATGATAAGGACTCCACACCTGTACAAAGTACTCCAATTTAGGTCTAACTAATGCTTTATACAGTTTGACAATAACTTCTTTGCTCCTAAGTTTAATATTTCTTTTTATCATACCTAACATTGCATTGGCCTTTTTCACTGCTACCTGGACTTGTTCACTCACCTTACCAGTATGATCTATTATAACCCCTAGGTCCCTTTCTTTTTCTATCTTTCTAATATTGTTTTCTCCCATTCTGTAATTATGTTCTATATTGGATCTATCCATGTGGATGACTGTACATTTATCTACATTAAACCCCATTTACCAGCTTACAGACCATTCTCAAATTTTATCTAAATCCAAACTCAATATATCCACTCCTGCTTTTGATGAGACACTGCTGCATAGTTTTGTGTAATCAGAAAATTTTGCAATCATATATCCCATATCAATGTCCAAATCATTTATATATATCAAGAACAAAATTGGTCCCAAAACCGAGCCCTGTGACACTCCACTTTTTACTTCAGGCCACTCAGAGTACTCCTTATTTATGCCCACCTTCTGCCCTCTTCCCGTTAACCAATTTTCCATCCATTAGGCAACTTCCCCATCTATTCCACGTGATTTAAACTTTCTAAATAATCTTGGATAAGGTACTCTATCAAAGGCCTTTGCAAAATCTTGATAAATAACGTCCAATGGCTTCCCTTATCTATCATCTTAGTAGCCTCCTCCATGAATTCTAATAGATTTGTTAGCACTATTTCCCTCTAGTAAACCCATGCTGAATATTTCTGATTAGATTAAACTTGTCTAAATGCATTTCAATGTTTTCTTTGATTATTGACTCTTAACAATTTACAGACTATGCTCGTTAAACTCACAGGTCTATAATTTGCTGGATCTGATTTTTTGCCTTTTTTGAATAAGGGGATCGATCCTGCATCTTTCCAATCCCGTGGAGCAATCCCTTTTGCAAGTGATAGAGAACATAATATAGCCAATGGTTTTGCTAGTTGGTCTCTAATTTCAAACAGTAATTTTGGATGAATACCATCTTGACCTGGACCATTTGTTTGTATAGTTGATGACAAGTGGATATTGCATTTCCACAAATTCTTATGAAATTATCCTAAGGGTGAAGATTTGTTCTATGCATGATGGTTTTCGTTTAAAGTCAACCTGTTCCTCTTTTAGTTGTTCATCCACTGTGACTCTTTCCACATCATGCAACAAAGCACTTTTAATGAACCGGAACAGGCCACTGCAGAATGAAAAATCAAATGTTCAACACATTAAAAAAAAATTGGGCACACAGACATGTGCTCATGTGAGGAGAATAAACAAATATGTTTTTCATATCTGTCATTCTACAAGAGAAACAGAATGAGGACATGGTCCTTAACCAAACTATATGGTGATGAGAGAATCCTGAAACAGACCGACAATGGTGATGAGAGAATCCTGAAACAGATCGACAATGGTGATGAGAGAATCCTCAAACAGACCGACAATGGTGATGAGAGAATCCTGAAACAGACCGACAATGGTGATGAGAGAATCCTGAAACAGACCGACAATGGTGATGAGAGAATCCTGAAACAGACCGACAATGGTGATGAGAGAATCCTCAAACAGACCGACAATGGTGATGAGAGAATCCTCAAACAGACCGACAGGTTTATGAAGCAAATAGATATGATTATTTGAGAGCAAACAACGAAGACAACTAACTAGTTTGTCAGAAAGTACATTGTGGATTGTTTTAATTAAGATCTCAATTAAATGGCTGAACTAAACAAAAATAAAGTGATGCTGGGACACCTAGGATATGAAAAACCAGTCTATTTACATAATTTAAATTTGATAAATATTGAATAAGATGGAAAAACCGAGTAAAAAAAACGGTGTACATCTGAACATTGAAAAAAGTGTGAAAGAACCATACATATGATGGGTATAAGTTGATATGTATAACATTGTTACATTAAACAGCTGCTGGTCAGTGTTAATAGATGTCTTCTTTCACAGGCTGGAGCTGTCTATGCAGCTGGTTATTAAATGCCCGTGCTTGGCTAACTCATGTCTGCGCAGCTGGCTATTGAATGTCTATACTTGAGTAACTCACATGTATATATTGTGATGTTCCTCACAAAAATAGGTATTCTTTGCTTTCTCTTTCTGTGCATAAATAATCTAAGGTCTTGTTATGTGATGGTTCAGTTTACAACTACTCACTTTTACGGCTAATGTCAAATACTGGCCTTGCTAGACACAAGATAAAAACTAATAGTGGTCTCTGTAGGAGTAACAGAGACTTTGATCTGAGGATGAACGACAAAGAAGAAAAAGAAAAGAACAAAACAATTTGCAGTTCTAGAAAAGCTAAAAGAGGAATGTGTTCCATGTAGGGAGGTAAACCCCAAGCGTAAAAAGAGGATACATAGATTTGTAGATAAATGTAGGAGAGCTAAAAATAAAGCATGGACAAAATATATAGAGGCAGGTAAATCAATAGTAACATATTTAAAATATTTGGACAAACAGAACATAGATCAGAATAAAACAGAATAAAACAGCAAAAATAGACTTCGAAAAAAAAGTTGCTCAGCTTCTTTTCTTATGTTAGAAATATGCAAAGAACGAAAGACAAAGTAGGCCCTCTCATAGACAGTACAGGGAAAATAATAAGTGAGAATAGGGAGGCAGCTAATCTGCTCAATCAGTACTTTGGCACAGTCTACACAAAAAGGACTGCTCCAAGATACCAGAGCCTATAGATATTTTTCAAAGAGACATGGATAGAGCTGGATTAAGATCAATCTGTATTACAGAGGAAATTGTTTTTAAAAAATTGGAGGGGTTGAAAGTGGATAAATATCCAGGTCAAGATGATATTCATCCAAAATTACTGTTTGAAATTAGAGACCAACTAGCAAAACCATTGACTTTATTATGTTCTCAATCACTTACAAAAGGGATTGTTCCACGGGATTGGAAAGACGCAGGAGTGATCCCCTTATTCAAAAAGGGCAAAAAATCAGATCCAGCAAATTATAGACCTGTGAGTTTAACGAGCATAGTCTGTGAATTGTTAAGAGTCAATAATCAAAGAAAACATTGAAATGCATTTAGACAAGTTTAATCTAATCACAAATAGTCAGCATGGGTTTACTAGAGGGAGATCGTGCTTAACAAATCTATTAGAATTCATTGAGAAGGTTACTAAAATGATAGATAAAGGGGAGCCAGTGGATGTTATTTATCTAGATTTTGCAAAGGCCTTTGATAGAGTACCTTATCCAAGATTATTTAAAAAGTTTAAATCACATGGAATAGGTGGGGAAGTTGCCAAATGGATTGAAAACTGATTAACGGGAAGAAGGCAGAGGGTGGACATAAATAAGGATTACTCTGATTGGCCTGAAGTAAAAAGTGAAGTGCCACAGGGCTCGGTTTTGGGACCAATTTTGTTCTTGATATATATAAATGATTTGGACATTGATATGGGATATATGATTGCAAAATTTGCTGATGACACAAAACTATAAAATTTGCTGATGACACAAAACTATGCAGAAGTGTCTCATCAAAAGCAGGAGTGGATATATTGAGTTTGGATTTAGATAAAATTCAAGAATGGTCTGTAAGCTGGTAAATGGAGTTTAATGTAGATAAATATAGTCATCCACATGGGTAGATCCAATATGGCAAATACAAGGGGCTTGTCATAAGTTTTTATCCTGACTATTATGGAGTAGGTGGAGAAAGTTGAAATTTGGCACATATGTAGGTCATTCAATTTGTACTGGACTTGAGAAGTATGAATTTCTCTCCTCGGCGGCTTTACCCGGTATGGTGCATGGCGCAACACACCTTATTGACCGGATCTGCTACTCCAACGGTTTGTCAGAACAATGGAGAAATCAGAGGCCAGAACTGTGATACAATTCTTGATGTTGCAAGGAAAAACACCTACAGGAATAACACAGGCAGATGGAATCAGTGTTTGAGGAATTCTGTCCTTCGTATGCGTCTGTAAAAAACTGGTGTAGGTAGTTTAAGTGTGGCCGTTCCCATGTTGCTGATCTTCCAAGATCAGGAAGACCATCTTCAGAGGCCAGCGATGAAAATGCTGCAAGAGTGAAGAAAATCATTGACCAGGATAGGAAAATGACAATTGTAAAGATATCTAGGTCAGCAAAACTGAATGAAAGTACAGTTTTTAGAATTTGACACAACAGATTGAACATGAAAAAACGAGGATTGATTGCTGTGGCCAGTTGCTCAAAATGTGTCAGTCAAAACACTTGTTGTGACCATGGTGACAGTAGATGAGACTTGGTTTCACCATTATGACACAGAATCCAAAATTTCCAGCATGCAGTGGAAAACCCTGGGCTCACCAATACGTCAAGCCAAGAGCAAAGACATTTGCTGAAAAATGATGCTGACTGTTTTTTGGGACGTCAAAGGTGTCATATTGAAAGAGTAAATGCCTGATGGCAACATGGTTAATGGGCAATATTATGCAGATCTCCTTACCAAACTAAGAAAGACTGACCAGAAAACGAGGGATAGCGTGCACTCAAATTCTGCCTTTGCTTCAAGACAACGCACCCTCCCATAAAGCAAGGCTTGTGCTGCAACAGCCAACGATTTGAATATTAAAATTCTTCCACACCCACCAAATTCTCAGGATTTAGCTCCATCAGACTTTTTTCTTTTACCAAAACTTAAAAAACAGCTGAAAGGAAATTATTTTGACAGTGACGAAGATGTCATACTAGCTTGTAATAACTGGTTTAGTTAGAAAAATAGGTTACTTTATTCTGAAGATATTTTCAAGGTCGCGCAGAGATGGCAGAAATGTATAAATTCAGGTGGTGGCTACACTGAGAAGGAATAAGCACTGTGCCAAATTTAAACTTTCTCCTCCTACTCCTTCATGGTCAAGGTAAATACTTATGACAAGCCCCTTGTAATTACAGAATAGGCGAGAACAAAATTAAGATAGAAAAGGAAAAGAACCTAGGCGTATAATAGATCATACAGGTAAGGTGAGTGAGCAAGTCCAGGTAGCAGTGAAAAAGGCAAATGCAATGTTAGGTATGAAATAAATAAATATTAAACATAGGAGCAAGGAAGTGATAGTCAAACTGTATAAAGCATTAGTTAGACCTAGATTGGAGTACTGTGTACAGGTGTGGAGTCCTTATCATAGAGTTGATATAAACATGCAGGAATGAATATAAAAAAGAGCGACAAAGCTGATAGTGGGATTCTAAAATTACAGTTATGAGGAAAGACTCAGAAAATCTGGCCTACAGTGTCTAGAAAAGAGAAGATTTCGAGGTGACAATACAGATTTATAAGATGATCAGAGGAACGGATAAATTAGACTATAACAAGTTTTTCAAAATACAACCACCTACAAGAACAAGAGGGCATGACTACAAATTAACTAAAGAAAGGTCCAGATTAGATATTAGGAAATATTTTTTAAGTCAGAGTATGGTGAATGCTTGGAATGCATTGCCACAGGAGGTAGTAGATGCAGGAGCAATTATTGCATTTAAGAATAGATTGTATGCGCATGCCTTTTAGAGCAAGGTAATGTAAATGGAACTGGTTGTATACAAACTCTGCAGAGTCTTCTAAACCAGTATAAAGACGTTAAGTTAAGTTAAAATACACTGCAAAAACCTTACAAAACAGATTGATTAATTCACAGATTAACTTAATATCAATCAATAAGCAAGTCACAAATCAATAATATATTAATTTACACAAGTTAATTACATGCCAGTAAACCGTTCATTATTCATTGGCATTAGAGTGCTTGTTGTATGAAACACATACACTTTCAGCTATTTTAAAAATGCATGATATTTTTTAAATTGAGTGCACCAAGAGTCTTGAGTTAATTTTGACAAGAAAAAAGTGATTGTATCTGTATCCATTGTTTACCTTTTCTATAATGTCAGTGAAGATCTTCATTCCCATTAGTATTAAATTTTCCATGACTTGCATCCAGCTATTTGATTTATAAATCATTCTTTTAAGAAAATGTATGTGTATGTATATATACATATATATATATATACATTTTATAACACCTTGCAAGAAGCGATGGAAAAAGTTGAAAAAAGAGACATCTTGGTCATCATTGGAGATTTCAATGCGAAAGTCGGAGAGGAAAGAGCCGAAGAGGAGAGAAGTGTTCGAGGACCTTTTGGTTTGGGACACAGAAATGAGCGAGGAGAAAGACTGGTTGAATTCTGCACGGAAAACAACCTCTCCATTGCCAACACCTTCTTCAAACAACATTCACGAAGACTGTACACGTGGACCTCCTCGGATGGCAACAGCAGAAACCAAATAGACTACATCCTAGTGCAACAAAGATGGAGATCAAATGTGCTGGCGACAAAAACACTGCCAGGAGCAGACTGCAATACGGACCACGAATTACTGTTTGCAGTTTTCCAAACAAGACTACGCAGGATCTACAAAGGTTGCCAGCCAATACGCTTCGATGTATCAGCAATACCTACTGAATACAACATCAAAGTAGAAAACAAATTTGAGGCGTTGCTTGCTATACAGGAAGAGATGACATCTGAGGAGTTGACATCGTACGCAAGGGAGATTTTGATCTCGACAGCAAAAGAAATGATTCCAAAGATATTGCACAAGACACAGAGCTATATAACAGACGAAACACAGAAACTCATTGCAGAAAGGCAACAATTAAAACAAATGGGAAGTAAGGGGACCAACACAGCATATAAAAACTGCGCAAGAAAAGTTAGAAGAGAAATAAGAAAAGATAAAAGAAGATACATAGTAGAAACATGTAAGGATATAGAAAACCTACAACAACAAGGCAAAGAAAGAGATGCATTCAAAGCAATAAGAACACTGACAAGGGAATTCCGTCCGGTTCCACTTGTCATAAATGACGAAGAGGATAACACACTAACAGAAACCAAAGACATACTGAATAGATGGAGAGAGTACTGCAGAACCATGTATGGAGACAGCACAAAGCGCTCAGTGACAACAATCCTACCAAAGGATGAGAAAGAACCTGAACCAACATTGGAAGAAGTACGCTCTGCAATTAAAAGCCTGAAAAAGGGAAAGTCCCCAGGATGCTATGATATCCCAGCAGAGCTAATACAAGCAGGAGGAGAGGCATGTGCTCGAGTCTACCACAAGCTGTGTAAACAGATATGGCACAGTGCAGAGTGGCCAGAAGCATGGAAGAAATCAATTTATATTCCCCTCCCCAAAAAAGGCAACCTGAAGCTGTGCACGAACTACCGAACTATCACACTGATCAGCCATGCTAGCAAGATACTCTTGCGAATCCTATTAAGAAGGATAGAGAAAAGATTTGAATCTAAAATTCACGTAGTCCAGGCAGGTTTTAGGAAAGACAGAGGGACCCGGGACCACATATTCAATTTAAGGAATATCTATG
>JAVGWX010000023.1:37374089-37534089 GCA_036924085.1 Ariolimax columbianus | reverse complement strand
AATTGATTGTATATTTCTTAGTATTAATACTCAATTGATTGTATATTTGCAGGTTGTTGATCAAGCTTGATGCGAGTAACCATGCTTGATGATGTATGCCAAAGTTGGAAGAAGAAGCCCTGATCTGTAATGGAGAGTAGCACTACATTTTAAATGAATGAAAATGTGAATACAATGAGGTTTTGGCTAATTTCATTGTAATTGTGTCATCAAAATTGTTATGGTATATTGACCATTATTGTTTCGTCATAACATTTTTTGTTTTTTCATGGCACAAGACTGTGTACTTGCTCACAGTTTAAAACATCATGGACTAGCATAATTGGGATGTTATCATGTCTGCCGCAGAAGCCAAGGACAGGTGGAAATTAGGTACTGTGACTGAGCCAGCGGGAAATTTTGAATGGGAAAGCAACCCTGGGGCTTCTTTGGCAAGACATTCTAGGTCCTTGCATCGAGCTTCTCACAGAAATTTGGTTGTTTCACAAGCAGGTCACATTCTTGGAGCCAGGAGAGATGGTAGAGGTAATGATTTTGACAGCCCTTGTGAATTTACTGTGAAGGAGAGAAAATTCAGGAAAACTAGTTCTAGGAATGATGAATCTAGCCTTCTCCTTGACAGCTCAGTAAATGAGTTACATTTTGTAAAAATTGTCAAACAGAATAATTTATGTGATGGAGCCACTTCTCATTCTGACAGATCAGATATTCTATTTGCTGATGAAAATTCATTCTTTAAGAAATCTGAAGACCTGAGACCTTCTGAAGAGTTGGATGTGTGTTCAAGATGCCCATCAAGATCAAACTCGGCACAGTCTTTGTCAGGACATGAGACCTCTTTGGGGAAGACGCTCGCTACCAGCTTGAAACTAATAGCTGCCAATACCGCCACGTCACCACTGACCCTCAGCTCTGTTCACAGTGATGGCGACTCCTTCCGAGCTGAGACAATAAGCAGTACGTGCAGCTCGCATGCTTCAAATGTAGTTACTCCAGTTGTGGTTCTTTCACCAGCTGTGTCCCAGACCCATTTACCCAGCACACCGTTAAGAAGGTATACAACCAGATCATCCATGAACAAAAAAGACAAATTTTCTAAACACAAAAGCAATGATTCTGAGATGATGAAACCTATCCTCAGCAAAGATGGAAGTGTTACTCTCTATCAGTGTGAGAAATGTAACAAAGTATTTAACAAAAAGCAAACTTTGCGACAACATTTTATCACACATACAGACAGGTTTGCATGTCCCTATTGTGATACACGATGTAAGAGCAAGGGGGACCTCCACAGACATATACAGACTCACACAAAAGAAAAGCCATACCATTGCGATGTCTGCAACACTGACTACACAAGGGAAACCATTCTGAGAAAGCATATGAAAACACAGCTGCACTTAAGAGCTTGTTATGAGCGTGAGAATATTGCCTGTCTCCATAAACTGATAGACAACAGAGACAAAGATCTAGAAAAATTTGTCACCACTCAAACAAAAGTCAAATTAGAAGGCTTCTCTTGCAATCAGTGTCAAAAAGTTACTTTTTCAAGAGCGGAGTATAAAAAACATGTAAAGTCTCATGCTTTGAAGTACATGTGCAATGTTTGTCAGAAAGGCTGTAAAACTGCTTTACTTTTGAAAATTCATTTAAGATCTCATGGCAAGTCAACCAGTTTGTCTTGCAAAATTTGCTCAAGATCATTTGCCAGCTTGTATTGCTTAAAAGAGCATGTAAAGTCACATAAATATGGACATTCAAGCAAGGTAGTTGAGGAGAATTTAATCAAAGCTGCGATAAGCAAGCATAATAAAGACATTGCAAAGATGAAGCAGAAACCTCAACCTGCTGGAGATTCAAAGTCAGGAACAGACAGAACTGTTTCGTCAAAAATGAAAAAATTAGAATGTGATGAATGCCACAAAACTTTCACAAGTGAAAAACGATTAGCAAATCACAGCCGTGTTCATAATGGGACTTACATATGTGGCATTTGTAAGAAGGCCTTTTCCACTATGTCTAAACTGAAAATACATTTGAAATTTCATGGTAGAATTTTAAAATGTGATAATTGTGATGCTGTTTTTTATGACGACAAGGAATTGGAGCACCACACCCAGAACCATCATACTGTTGACAATGATTACACATGCAAACTTTGCTATGACCAGTTTGGAAGTGCAACAGACTTACAGAGCCACATGAAAAATCATGCACCTACCATGCTGTTTAGTGGAAAGTCATTGGATGAAACCGCTTTACCTGTGATAAACAGAATTAGAAGAAAGCCCACAAGCTCAGTAATTGACATTCACGGATTCAATGAAACTGAAGACTCCAGTGATAATGAAGAAGTCAAGACTGTTGGAAGGTCAGAGAAAATGGAGTCTGGCAAAATAAATGAAACAAATGATGATAATGTCTTAAGCAGTCATGATTTTTATGAAATAATCAATTGTGTTCTGGATGATAACGCCAATGACAGTGAAATCTCTGATTTAGATGATGAGCTGTATTCAGATATTATTGGAGCTCTAAAGTGTGAGGATATGAGTTCTGGGGAATCTGATATTGATGATTTTAAAGATGATTCTCTTCTTCAGAAGCCCTTTTTACATGATGAAATGGAAATTATGAAAAAGTATTATGCAGATTTTGAACGGTACGCAGAGAAAGATGAGGAAAAACAGATATTTAAGTGTAAACTGTGTAATATCATTTTTGACGAGGATAAATATTTGAAGAATCATCTAAAGTGTCATCTTTGTGAGTACTGTAATAAGTTTTTTGCAGGCAAAGAAAAATTAGCCACTCATAAATCCCGTCACGTCAGACGTCTATTAAAACAAATTAAAAATGAGGTAAGCAGACTGCATACACCTACACAAAAAATTAAAGGGTGCCTAATGATGTCATCGGAATCTGAAAATGAACTAGAAGACCAGTTTTTAAATGAACTTGAAGATATTCTTGAGGGCGAACCACCTAAAGCTCCTCGATCAATGAACTTTCTACACAGTCTGTCTCATGATGAAATCGTTCGGGCTAACAAGCACATATTTGAGCAGTACTCTTGCCTGGATTTGACCAATAACATATTTGCTTGCACTATTTGTAAGCGGAAATATGCCAGACCTACAACACTGACCAGACACTTAAAAACCCATGTTTGTCAGTTTTGCAACAAGTTCTTTGAAGATAAATCTGACCTTCTTGAACACAAATATAAACACCGAAAGAAGGCTGCACTAATGAAAGCTGAAATTACAGGAGAGGGCAGTAAGATGCCTCCCTCACCAGTTGTGTCCAAACCCAACCGAGACATGTTCAAGAGGTATTCTTTTATTGACTCGGACAGAAATATAAACAGGTGTACGTTGTGCTGCAAGGATTTTGTTCGAAGGACAGTTCTGACCCGTCACATGAAGACTCACATTTGTAGCCACTGTGATAAGTTTTTTGAAGATAAGTATGATCTAGCAAAACATATTACATTTCATCAGGTGGAAAAACAGTATTTGGAGGATGATGAGTTTACTGAATACGATGACGACGAGAAACAGTATTCAACAAACTCTTCGGTTGTAGGAAATTTAGACCATGATGAGAAGAACATGACGTTACCCTCATCATTTCCTTCATCATTGCGTCACCTGAATCCATCATACCATGCACAACCTGCATGTAACAGCAGGAATGGAACAATCACATTCATTCAAATTCCAAGTACAGAGGGTAGCGACACAGCAGGCACCCAGGTGTTCTCTGCTCCAGGCAATGGTACATCATCTTTCCAAATCATCTCCCAGCCTGTAGAAGTCTACAAAGATGCAGCTCAGGAATCTTTTTTAGTGGCATCGACAAGCTGCCAAGGGAGCGACTCTGAGAAGATCATAACAATATCTCAGCCCCAGATAGTGACTGATGGTTCTGATGAGCGAGAAAGGCTGTTTGAGTGCGGTGATTGCGGAAAGAGGTTCTTCAAGAATGGTCACTTGAAGTCTCATATGACCATTCACACAGGAGACAGGCCATATGTGTGCCGGCTTTGTGGAAAAGCTTTTGGCCGTGGCACGACTCTCCGAAAACATGAGAAGACCCATATGAAAAGATGCAAGATCTGCGATACTAGCTTTTCTCACAAATATGAACTGGACCTTCATATGGAGATCCACAGAACTTATGCATTTTATAAATAAAATGTATTTATAACTGTTGGGCATAAGGCAGTGAGTTCTTAATCAATACCAGCGACTAACAGATTTTTTAGCACACAAACTTTAACAAAAATTCAGTGGCTTAAAAAGAGATTTAAGAAATGCTAAGAAGATTCTGATACAAAACTTGAAACAATTCAGAAGTAAGATGAAATAGTGGTGTACAAAAGTCAATATATTCTCAAACTCATATAGACAATTTGACTGCTCGTCTTGTATAATAAATTGCAAATTGTATTTAGGATTAAGTTAACCATTATTATACCTTTTTCACACCACTGATGGTTCAAATTTGAATTTGTAAGTTAAAAAACACAGTTAAAGGTTTTAGTAGCACTTGTATCAGTCTTGTGTCTTGGAATTGTATCATGCCACATAACATAATCATCTTATTTATCCGAAATTTATAAGCTTGTAGTCTTATTTATCAGAAATTTACCAGCTAATAATATAAATACCATGTTTTAAAATGAGCAAAAATTCACTATTTGCAGTTGAACATGCAAGGAAATGAAGGTATAAAGCTGATATTTGATCTTGTAATTTTTATGAATAATATATATTTGACGGGTTGAGTGCCAGCTGGAAGGATATTATTTGTAAATCAGCTATATAACAATTCAAGCTACATGTGTTATGACTTCATTCATACAGATTTATGAGTGGTCTTTCCTTGTACAGGAAGTAAATATTGTTATTTACCATAAGCCGTCAATGATTGGAATTTGTGATACAGTAAATTAACTTCCTAAATTTTAAATTTCCATTTCTTCATAAAAAGAGCTCTATATTTGTTGGTGAGAGTTTTAATGCGATGGTTCTGCAAATTCAGTTTTCACATACATCTGAATGCATAAAATATAAAGTATATGTAATTTACACGAAGAATCTGTGATTTACACAAGATATTTATTATTTACCAATAGTAAATGCTTTTATTATAGGCATGACATTTGTCATAATCATGTCACGGACAGTTAAGACATTTTTAAAAAAGAAGGTGTTTGACAAAGAAGTACAGTATATAGTAGAACTGTGATCTTCCATCATAGTGTGGGGGCAGAAACCATATCAGATATGTGAATAAATGGATAATAGAATATGAACATTAACAGTATTATACAACAGATGGAACCAATCAAACATACAAACATATACATACATGTACTTAACAGCTGGATGTACATTAGAAATTGTTCCAGTGTAATAAAGGAACTTTTAAATAGTAAATGTACAGTATATAAATAAAATTGACATAAATTGTTGTTCCTCTCAAACAACTCAAAGCATTTTGACAGCATAGTTTCAGTTCCTCCTTCTCTCACCTTCTCACTCAATAGGCCACCACAATAACTGGTTTACTTACAGGAAGCCTGTATATGAGCACTCACAGTGGTGGTTTTACATCTAATAGCAATGGTTTTACATGATGAGATTGCTGGCTTCTTTTCAAACCTTCTTCAGTCATTTCTTAAGACCTGCTTGGAGTACTGTGTACAGGTGTGGAGTCCTTATCAGAGAGGGGATATAGACATGCTGGAGAGAATACAAAAAAGAGCGACAAAGCTGATAGTGGGATTCCAGAATTACAGTTATGAAGAAAGATTAAAAAGAACTGGCCTTCAGTGTCTAGAAGAGAGAAGAATTCGTGGTGACAATACAGGTGTATAAGATGATCAGAGGAATGGATAAAGTAGACTATAACAAGTTTTTTAAAGTACAACCACCAACAAGGACAAGAGGGCACAGCTACAAGTTGACTAAGGAGAGGTCCAGATTAGATATTAGGAAGTATTTCTTTAGCCAGAGAGTAGTGAATGCTTGGAATGCATTGCCAAGTGAGGTGGTGGAGGCTGGGACGGTCAATGCATTTAAGAACAGATTGTATGCGTACAGCTTCTAGAGGAAGGTGTTGTAATTGGAACTGGTTGTATACAGACTCTGCAGAGTCTTCTAAACCAGTATAAAGACGTTAAGTTAAGTTAGTTAAGTAACAATGGTATTGTTTTTTCTACTTCTTCCTCGTACACCTTGGTCTTCTTTGAACGTTGATATATCTGAAGAAAGCAGCGGTTAGCTTGCAGATATTGGTATCTCCATGGAGCTTGCCCAAGAATATAATAGGTTATTGCCATATTTGCTTTCTTGGTTCCTTGTTGTTTTATCAGTGCTTTACTCTTTTGTTCTATTGGCAACAGTGTTTTCTTCATCAGTCTCAGTCACCCATCCAAATGTCACTTTTTGCACGTTTTTAAAACTAATGCCCTAACAGTTGACAGAAACTGATGATGATTAATAGAGTGATGAATAATTAAGATGATACTGTACTTAAAAGATTTAACGGTTTCTTCATTTCATCTGAATTATTAATGGAGATTATAATACTACTTTCAAAATAAGTGTCATCCTTTAGAGCAGGGGTCGCCGTCTCTTTTCTTACAATCCACGAGCTAGGAATGTATTTAAAATTTTCAAATTATTTCAAAGTATGCGCTTTAATAGAACAATCTACCTACATAAATATCTTCGAGTTGCCTCTTGACCTACAGATCCTAAAATAATGATTATTTGACCCTCTAAAAAAAATGTTTGCCCATCCCTGCTTTAGAGTAAGTCTCAAAATGGTGGGCCACGAAGATGTTTTCTGTGGTTTGCGTCATGATTCGTGTTTTACTGCGTGATTATGATTTTAATAGGTTGGGCTAGAATATAAAACATTATATGCCACATTAGAGGTCAAGTAATTTTTTTTCAAAACAGAAAGATGATCTAAATAGGGAGAAGACATCAATTGAATGTGAGTTTACCATATATAACAGGTTGAAAAACAAGTTTTATAACCCTCGACAGAAAGTATCCAGAGCTTTGGATAAACATGAAAAATATATTTGTCTCAATGTCCGATAGTCCACACCGGCAGGCTTTCATCAAAGTCTTTCATCTCCTGCCAATCCCAACCAACACGTGTTTTTGAAGAAATCATAAAGATCATTATGTTTTTAATATCTGCTTTATTTTGTCTCATTCTTCTCAAACAAAAACGAGCTGAATTCTCGTGGGATGATTGCTTTATATTTGTTCCACTGGTTTAGGTCCTTCTCGCGTTATTATATAACTGTTACTTGTAACTAATCCAGATATTTAGTGTGAAGGGACTGCAATTAATACTTAGTTACTAACTGTAAATTACTCTTCCTCGTGATAATTTGTCTTCTTCTGTATTGTTCCTGAAAAGGACGTTTTGTTATGTTGTGTATTTGTTACAGCGAAGCTGTGATATCTGCGCCTTTCAGCTCGGCACATCTGGTTTCAGTGCAGCATTTTTGGAACTGGCTTTGCCTTTACTTTTCGATCCCTGTTCTCTCAGCAAGGCCACATTGGTACAGTATGTTTCCAAGGCTGCTACCTGGAGACGAAATAGGTTCTTGGTCAACTCTGATTCCCTGGCATAAGCAGCCTATTCATTGCTGGTTGTGTTTAGATCAGTCAATGCTACGTCTTGGACCCCTGATAATGTTTTGAAACTTAGTTGATATCACAAGCTGTGTCTTGTTTACCGGCAACAAATAGTTGACACTTGGTGTTGACGACAATTATTATGTGGTAAAAACATGACAAACATTCAATGCAGTTGGAGATTAGGATTAGAACATGTTGATATATAGAATACAAGATCAGATGGGACCTAGCAACATAGCTTGATGTACACTAGATTGGAACTCACATGAGAAGAGAAAGGACTGACTTCATAAAGAACAGTGGAAGTCGTAACCACTAGTGTCATTGGTGTAGCTCAAAATAGAAACCGGGGTGGAGTTACTATTGAAGCTCATAGATCATATGGAATGGAAAATGGAAGAACTGGGTTGGATAATAATGTGCTGCCATTTATGAGAAAGCTAGCAGGTGTCTAACTTTAGTTAGTAACATATTTTGTGTTCTCAAGTTAGATTTTTAAAGAATGTTGTGCTAACAGTACATATTTCATGTTTGACATTTTGTGTTTCACAAGAATAAGTTAATACATAGTTTGGTATTGTATTGTTATAATTAATGATGTATTACGTTGATATCTTGTTGAAATATTACAATAAATTTGTTAAAAAGGCTTTGACATGTCGTTTGTTAGTCTTTATAATTTCAGTCCTCCTTTACTGGCAGTAGAAGTCGTCCTGCAGAAGTTGATATCTCCTTTGGTTGCTCTTGTTTTGGAGCATATGATCTTCTTCTTCTTCTTCTTCTGCGTACACAGTCAGACAGTAACCATTATTTTTTCGAAAAAAGCGGCGGTCATCCTGAGACTCTCGCCACTACCATAAAGCTTGTCTTGCAGTTCCACTGGCAATGGCCACATCTGCTCTCTCTGATCCCCGTATGTCGGGCAGTTCTGCAGCAGATGTTCAGTGGTCATTTTACCAGTACCGCACGGGCATTCGTCGGTACACCCTATCTTCAATTTGTTGAATAGGTGGTACCTCAGTCTGTTGTGGCCAGTGCGAAGTCTGAAGACAACGACCTGCTCTCTTCGGTTCAACTGGTAATAGGCATCGTTTTTGGTGTAACCAGTATGTTCGGTTTCCCATTTGGTCATGTACCTGGTTTTGATAAGCCGTTTTGACTCTTCGTACGTCGTACTGGTATCTGTTTGTGGTAGCCTTGCACCTTCTTTTGCCAGTCTGTCTGCCTCCTCGTTGCCTTGGATGTTGCAGTGTGACGGGACCCACTGTACCACTACCCTTTTTGGTGCGGACAGCTGGCACAGTTTGCAGAGTGCTGCTCTTAAGTCATTAAGCTCAGTGTTTTTCTGGCTTTTTAGCGCTGTGACTACGGCGAGAGCATCTGTCAGCAAGACTATATGGGAGCATATGATCAATTGTGACACAATTGATAGTTGGACTACACTGTTACTAACTAATTATGAAATCAATACCAACATGTGGAAAACCAAGCTGCTTATACTCAACAATATCAGCAAAGAACCAATCATGCTGGAGGGAGAGCCTTTGGAAGTAGTGGAAACGTTTACCTATTTTGGTGTCACAGTTGACACATCAGGAGGTACAGATGCAGTTAAGGACCAGAATTGGAAAGGCAAGAGGGGCATTCCTGACTAGAACAAATGGAGATCCTGGGAAATCAAGTTGTAAATGGGATCAAGATGCGGAGCAGCACATGAGCTGCAGTGGTCAGCGACCCATAGCTGACTGCTAGCGTCAGGGCCAGCGAACCAGAGCTGCCAAGACTCTTCTACACCTCCACGCGGTGATCCTGGATAACAGGCTGCAGCAGGGCAGACTGGCTAAGGAGAAGGGATCGAAGAGGGAATGCTAACCCGGTACTCAAAAATTACTTGCTGAAGTCAGATGTGTTAGACCGAAAGGTGCAAATATCGCTGTAAACTACGACACAACGTATTCCGTTTTCTGGACTACGTTCTGCTACTTAAGCCCTTTCAGGGTTTGGTAGCGGGAGATTAAGAACGAACGAATCCAAGCCAAGTTGCATACCAAATTTAGAGTATTAAATGTCAAGTTGATTGTGCTGTATCAAGTCATGACTGAGGCCATACATCAAAGACTTCAGCCATCGTGAACAGACAACAAACGTTACGTCAGATAATATAGTAGGACATAGTGAGAAATGAAGATCTATGAGAATGGAGCCAACAACAGTCACTGGAACAACAAATTAATCAAAGAAAAAGAGTTTGAATAGAATAGGACAAACTCTACAAAAGCATCGTTCAAAATAACTAGACAGGCTCTTGCATGGAATTATCAAGGGAAGAGAAAGAGAGGAAGACAAAAAAATACATGGAGAGGTTGTTGTTCTTTAATGACCACAATGAGTGAGTTTACTATTTCGTGCGCCCTAAAAAGGGCGTTAAGTGGCTGGTTGTAGTCTCACATCCCGAGCTTGCTGATGAAGGTGGACTGCGGCCCTCCAGGTGGTTGTGCTATGCTTGGCTTCATCTGCGTGACACTCACTACCATGTGGCTCACATCGATCGACATCTCGTCAGCGAGACTGTCTTGAAAACAGCCTGTTTCCAGGGAACGCTACATGGAAGAGAGATTGTGGTCTTGGTCAGTGTATTGTGCCTGACCTTGATACGACCGCCTGGCAAGTATGTTTTGCCTGACCTTGATACGACGGCCTGGCCAGTATATTGTGCCTGACCTTGATACGACCGCCTGGCAAGTATATTGTGCCTGACCTTGATATGAAGTCCTGGCCAGTATATTGTGCCTGACCTTGATACGACGGCCTGGCCAGTATATTGTGCCTGACCTTGATATGAAGTCCTGGCCAGTATATTGTGCCTGACCTTGATACGACGGCCTGGCCAGTATATTGTGCCTGACCTTGATATGAAGTCCTGGCCAGTATATTGTGCCTGACCTTGATACGACGGCCTGGCCAGTATATTGTGCCTGACCTTGATATGAAGTCCTGGCCAGTATATTGTGCCTGACCTTGATATGAAGTCCTGGCCAGTATATTGTGCCTGACCTTGATACGACGGCCTGGCCAGTATATTGTGCCTGACCTTGATATGACGTCCTGGCCAGTAAGTATTTCCTGACCTTGATACGACGGCCGGGCCAGTATATTGTGCCTGACCAGTATGTTTTGCCAGACCGGATTAGGGTCTCAGTTCCTCTCATGGGGAGGAGAATAGAAGAAAGAACTAAGATTAAATGATTAGACCCCACTGCCCACTGCTGTCGATATGTGCCCCTGGTATTTGCTCCTAGCTTTGGACTCTTTTGGCTTGATAACCTTTATTTTTGCTCTGGTTTTTGGCTTCTTATTTGTGGATGTTTTGGTAGGGCTACTCTTTCGGTTGTTCTCTTTATTGTTGCAAGGCAATGGTGACTTCCAATTTCTTGTCCTCTCTTGTTCTCTCACATACTTAGACCAATTTTTCCACAAGGTGGCAAAATGATAGTCAATGATGAATTTCTCATTCTTTGTTGGTTCACATTGAGTGTATGTGTACTTTCGCTTGTGGTGGAACTTTGTATTTGTAATGACCAGGTTTTGCTCGCTGTAGACTCACGAGTCGTCTGCCATTACCATTCTAAACATCTTAACCGTATTTCCCAGCCAGTCCATTCCATCTATAACAATCATTCTCCAACTCTGACATTGAAATCCAAGGAGGATCATTTCATCGCGACAATCGGCAACTGTGTTTTCAAGCATCTCAGTACTCATCTTTATCATCTACTCTACCTCCATTACTCAATGCATAAACAATGACGATGTTCACTAGCTTGCCTTCATTTTTGAGGTTCAGCACTATAATGCGTTTAGAGATCAATTTAGATCTCTTGATGTTGTCCCTTTGACACCTGGACACAATACGGCCCACTCCTCATTTGGCTATGTAGAAAGTTGAAACCCCTCTGTAGAGAAGCATATTGCCTTCAAAATCAATAACCCCTTTAATTTTTTCTTAATGCCCGTGAGGACTAGAATTTCCACCTTTGATATCTTCCATGAGTTAGTTCTCCTTTCTATTAGTACTTCTCCTCCTCCTCCTCCTTCTTCTTTCTTCTTCTTTCTTTCTTCTTCTTCTTCTTCTTCTTCTTCTTCTTCTTCTTCTTCCTCGTTCGTTCTCAATCTCCTGCTACCAAGCCCCGAACAGGGCGTTGCAAGTAGCAGGATGTAGTTCGGAGAACGGAATGCGTTGTGTCGCTATTTTACAGTTTGACTGCGATATTTGCATCTTTCGGTCCAACACATCCGTCTTCGGCAGGTTGGTACTTCTAATATTCCACATTCTTAAAAAACCATCCGTAATTCGTATTAGTTCGTCATATTTACAGTCTCTCTTGTTTTCTTTCTGCAGTACTTGTAATCGGATTGGTGGACAAACAGGTGTCATTGGCCTATCGTGCCTTTGCCTGATGCAAAGTCTGGCTTCCAAGCAGGCCATATTTTCTAGGATATTGATGTCTCCGGCTATTCTAGATATTTTCATGACCTCAGTTTTTCTACATTGATTCTCATGCTGTATTCTTTACATGTTGTATTTAGTTTATCAATATGTTGCTGCAATTGTAGTTCTGAAGTTGCTGTACTGCTTGATCGTGGGCAAAAAGAAGTTCATTTAAGAGTTCACCAATGTTACTACCTGAATTTGGGTTGGCTATTTTACAAATGTGGTCTACATATGTAATGAGCAACAAACTGAATAACAACAAACTTATACAGACGAGTGGTCCGCCGGAGTCTTTGTGTATGAGAAGGACAAGAATAGCACCACTGCCACACACTGTGTGACATGGCCTAACACCAGCCATGGCTAAGTGGTTTGTTTAAAGCAACATAGATGGCGCCTAACAGGCTACGGGTCTACTTTGCTCTAGTGTTTGAGTCCATTAAGATTGACTCGCACAACGGTTAACCACCTTCCGTAAGCGCTTGTCCCAACGTTGCGGAGTATTTAGCTGCTGGAGCCTAGCCCACTAAGCAGGAAATCTGTCTCCCGGCTACATTCAGCTCATACCAGAGCTTCGACCTGCATAGGGACATCTGCGCTTGTAGAAGTACAGGTCGACTAAGAACTTAGAACTAAACAGACCAAAGAGAGGCAGTCTGGCCTGGTGGAGCGACCATGTTCGAAAAAACAAGCTTCACAAAAATCTACATAAACGAACATGGTTATCAATATTAAGCTTGAGGAAAAAATATTTCTTCTAAAGACTTCACACTAAGACAAAGCAACCAATTATCATTTTTATTAAATCAAGTCTGTTGAAATCAAATCAATCAAAACTGCGGGCAAAACTTAAGCACCTGGTAACGGCAAATCCAAATAAACTGTAAAAATTACAAAACAACCAAACATTCAACATGTTAACATCATTTTAAAAAGAGTTGGACTAATTAGTAAATTAGTTGCTATTTTTAATTGATTGCAGGACGTGATTTTCGCAGCAACCATTTCTCTTTTAAATACATACATTTATCTCATTCACTTCACTGTTTGTGACGTTAAACTTTCCGGTCCAGGAATTGAACATAGCACGTCGTTAGGTAGTAAAAACTTAGCACCGTTGGTTGATAGGCAGCGGGAAAAAAGCAACAACCTGGGGCCGTTTGTTCACTGTTCTTAACCCGTCTTTCCCTTGCATGACGAAAGAGAGAACGTCTGAGTTGCCAGCATATGGCACTGGGACAGGCGAGCAGGATTAGAAGTGGGTGGTAATTATGAATTTGAACTGGGGATTCACCATCACCTGGCACTGAAACCACCTCAGTAGTTGCCACATGTCATATATGTAGAACCAGAAGTGAAACTTGCCAATCTTTTTATTTAGGTAAGAATTCATTGTTGTGAGTTGTAGCTCGTATCATAGGCATGTAGATTAAACTTTTCAGGAATTATGAAAAGTGTTTGCCATATGAAACTGATAGTGAATGGCTCGGGAGATCTGTAGTCTGTAGAGTGAATATAAGGAATGAGCCATTGACAATACTCTGAAATATGTTTACTTACTTTATAAAGAAAACCGTATTTTGCATCTTCCTTTGGTTTTGTGTAGGTAGGACTGTAAAGGCACTAGTGTTGTTAAACACTTGTTTCTTCTTCTTCTTCTCTATCTTCGGTATTTGCAGGTAGGCTGCGATATCTGTGCCTTTTGGCCCGACACATCTGATTTCAACACATCAATTTTGGTACCAGGCTTGTCTTGACTCTTCAATTCCTTATCTTTTAGCCAGGCTTCATGGCTGCAGTCTTGTTTCCAGGGCCGCCACTTGGAGTCAGAATAGGGTCGTGGTCAGTTAGTTATGGGTCACTGACCCTAATGCGGACAGCCAGCTATGGATCACTGCTGCATCTTTGGCCCCCACTTGTTTTTGCTTCTGTCTTCATTGTTTCTATAAATGTTTATAATCACACAATATTTAATGTCCATCAGATATTTTTGTCCCATCAGATCTTTAGTTTATTCCATTTGTATTGTTATAGTGTGAGCGATGAATGATGAATGTTGATAGTTTATGTTTTTGGAAGATAATCAATCCAATTCTGTTTGGTTGGCTGTACAGAATTTAGTAGTTTCCATTTGGCTGTTAAATAGCATTCTCTATATTATATTATATATGTAGGTCAATGTATCAGTTACCAAAGATTACCCTCAGGCATCATTTTTCCCATTGTTTGGATAAATAAAATTTCTAGCTCCACAATTTTGTTGCTTTTATTTGAAATAACTGTACTATTTATACAACCATTTTGCACCACAGGGTGCACATAATGTCATGCTGTAACTGGATGTGTCAGCCGATATTGGGCCTGACTGTAAACTAGGACACAACATCCTTTTCAGGGTAAACACTGAAGAAGAAAAGTTTTACAGTTTCTTATATAAATATATATATATGTGTGTGTGTGTGTGTATATATATTTATATATCCACACTAGGTCGGATGGTCGGCTGTTTAATCTTGCAAGGCTTAAAACCAAAATGCAGATCAGGGGGATCACCATCAAAGATGATGATAGTGCAATTGTCACACACAGTCAGCAGGAACTTTGCATCCGTAAATCAATGCTGTAATGACCATGGAATTAAAGGTGTGCTCTTGCCACGCTGTCTGTCATTTCATGGAGTATTGGCTCAATGGAGTTTGACGAATACCAAGCTGCTTTTTGTTGTTTAGGGAGTTCATTGTCAATATTGTGGTTGACATTTATCTTTACATATAAGATTTGACATCCTCGATGGTTTCCTCTCCCAGTTTGATGCCTTGCTTTGGTCAGTAGTGACTAAATAAAAGTATTTAAAAAAGTGTCTTACAATCCCATATAGCAGATATATTAGTTTGATCAATTATTAACCATATATATATATAAATTCACACACAAGTTTATCAATACCCAGTTTTTCTCAATGTATGTACATTTGGCAAGTACTTCCTACCAATAGTTTTACATTGCAAAAATAAACTTGTCTAAAGGTCAAGATATTCAGGAGTGAATAAGTCAGTTATATATTATCTTGTCATCATTACCAATACTATCTTGTCTATTTATTTCACATTACCAACTACATTTAAAACTGGAGATACAGGCAGGAGTACAGGCCTGTAATACCTGACCACTGCCTTCATCATGGCAAAGACACGGATACCAATTGCCCAAATGTACACCTCTCCTGGTCCAGCCTACCCGCTGCCCACTCTAGTTGGAGAGAAGGATCATGACCCAAGGAGTGTTCACTACAAAAATCCTGCCTTCTCATTTGGAATCAGACATGGCAAGTTCAAGGACAGCTATGGTCCAGGACCCTGCCATTTCCCCAACCCAAAAGTAAGGTGACACAGTTGTCCTCCTCACAGAAACACTCTTTTAATCAACTCATCATCATCAATCATCTTTAAACCTATCCCTATAATTACGATGCAGAGATACAAGAGATGAAATTGGTGATGAAGAAATTGCTGAACACCAACCTTGGTCCGTATCCTGTGGTATTTCTGACAGATGCCAAATCAGTACTCCAAGCACCATCATCCGGGAAACTGTTAGATCTACAAGTTTTAATGTCAACATTGAGCAACCAGCGCAAAATCACGGTGCAGTGGATACCGTTCTCACTGCGGAATACTACGAAATGAGAGAGCTGACACACTGGCGGGGGAAGGTGCTGCAGACGAGCAACCAGATGTATCAGTTACATATTATCAAAAGAAAAAGATGATTAAATCAATGAGAGAGCTTCCAACACAAATACAAGATGACTATCACAATATAAACAGGCAAGAGCAGATTGCCATACTGCTCCTCAGAACAGGACACAACCAACTCCGCAGCCAAATATACACACAATTTAGGATTGGCAACTCAAATATGTGGACATGCATCCCAGACTGCGGAGCATATACTTCAGGACTGCCCAGAGTATGAGATACTGAGGCGGACATACTGGCCAGGAGAAACAACACTGGAAGGGAAACTATATTGATCTATGTGTGAGCTGTAGAAGACTGAGGTTCATACAAGAGACAACTTTGTAGATGTAGACACACTGCAAGTGACAGAAGACTGAGGTTCATACAAGATACAACTTTGTAGATGTAAACACACTCCAAGTGACAGAAGACTGAGGTTCATACAAGAGACAACTTTGTAGATGTAGACATACTCCAAGTGACAGCTAAGTGTTCTATGACTTTTCATCTTTCTCTTCCATTGTTCTTAGCTAAGTGTTCTATGCTTTCATTTTTTTCTTCCCATGTCATCTCCAATCTGGTGATGGCGTGGGCTAGTGGTTAAGTGACATGGCTGACAATCCGAAGGTGCTGGATTCGCTCCCCAATCACAGCATCGGCCGTTACTCCGGGGAAGCAAACTCTTAGAAAATGCAGGAGGAAGCAGACCCTTACATAAAATGCGTGCCGAAGTTGGAGGCACTGGGCAGAGAGCCGCAAAATAAAAACATAGTGCAACGCACACTGCCTCAGGGAATATAGTAATAAGGCGAACCACTCCCAAAGAAAAACACCAAAAAAACAACTCCAATCAAGTGCATGTTTGATTATATTGTTAGTTTTAATTGACCAGGGAGTCGCGTCAGGGTCAGGCACAATACGCTGACCAAGACGACAATCTCTCTTCCATGTAGCGTTCCCTGGAAACAGACTGTTTTCAAGGCAGCCTGAATGATGAGATGTGGATCGATGTGATCCCTGTAGAAGTGAGTGCCAAGCAGATGAAGCCAAGCATAGCACACAACCTCCTGGAGGACCACGGTCCACCTTCATCAGCATGCTCAGAATGTGAGGAAAGCTACTACAACTTGTCACTTAACGTCCTTTTCAGAGCACACACAAGATTAAACTTCCTCTTTGTGGGCATTAAACAGCAACAAAACAACAACAAGTCTATTGTGATAATAAATAAAGGCAGGAATGGTAGGCCAATCACCTCGTATGATGTTGACTCCAGCTGCATGCTGTTTACATTACTAGTTTATTCCTGAAAATGATAACGCTGAAGTGATGAAATTATGGGATGGGTTCTGTATTCAGAAAACATCAAGTATCATCATTGCATTGAAAGTTGGCTGTAATGTATATTCAACAGTTGCTTGTTATTGTCATTGAGTTACACTCTGAGAAACATGTCTTTGTCCACCCCCTTATGTTTCGTTGTGCATGTCTGTCTCAAATCTTTCTGCTAATACAATCTTCAGCAAAGTGTCATCTCAAAGTTTTGAATTCTGTACTAATCATTATAATGATAAAATTAGGAAATTCTATATTGATGATAATGAAAACAACTCTGGATTCTGTAATAATTACTCTACTGATGTGTTGATCTGTAATGATGATTGTAATGATGAAATTCAGGATTCTGTATTAATAATTATGAAATTCTATGTTCTGTATTCATAATTATTAAGTTCTAGTTTCCCTGCTGAAGTTGGATGTGTTGGACTGAATTGTACAAATATCGCAGTCAAGCTGTAAACTACAACACAACGCATTCCGTTCTCCGAACAACATCCTGCTACTTGCAAAGCCCTTTTTAGGGCTTGGTAGCGGAAGATTAAGAATAACGAAGAAGAAGAAGAAAGTTCTGGTTTCTGAATTAAAAATGATAAAATTCTTGACTATGTACTAATGCTTATAACTACGACAATAGGGGTTATTGATTAATGATTACAGCAATGATGAAAATGAACGACTAGCTGAGTAGTCTTGATATCAGTCTTCTGATCATAAGGAAATTCTATCAAAACCTTGGCTAAGTATAGTTTTTTTTTATCCATTGGAGGTCAAATAAAATTCTAATCTGTACAGTACATGTTGACTCTAGGGACAAACAACCTCTATTCATCAGCCCTATAAATCTTCTTGGCGGACCTTAGCATTGAGAATAAACACATGATCATTTTTAGTTTTAATAATAATTAAATTCTTCTTTCTAAAAAAATGCTTTTGAATTTATGCTAATGGTAATATATACTATATTCATGATTATGGATTCTATATTCATGATTATGGATTCTATATTACTGATTTTGGATGCTTTATTAATGGTTTTGGATTCTATATTAATTATTTTGGATTCTATATTAATGATTTTGGATGCTTTGTTAATGGTTTTGAATTCTATATTAATTATTTTGGATTCTATATTAACGATTTTGGATGCTATATTAATGGCTTTGGATTCTATATTCTTCTTCTTCTTTGCGTTCGGTTTCGTATGCTCGTTTTATGCCACCAGATGGGCTGCCTCCATGAAGTAACACGTTAGTCACAGGTCCTCAATGGTTCCCCACAGTTTGTCTTGTATGTTTCTCTCCTCAGGCCAGGTCTTCTCACAGGAGTCTTGGTGCAGTGGACATGTTTGCAGGATGTGTTCTGGAGTCTGGGGTCCTCTCCGACATGTACATTGTGCAGTCTGTGCTGCTTTCATTTTATGCATGTGTGCATTTAGTCTGCAATGACCTGTTCTGAGGCGAAAAATTGTGGTATACTGTTTCCTATTCAGTCTATTGATTGGGTCCTGTGGGTATTTACTGTTTGTTCTCTCTATCTACTGTTGTTTATATTTTTTTTAAATGTTTGCCTTGACTTCTGGCAGTGACACTGGGTGGGTGAATTGTTCTCTTTGTCTTCCCTCCCTGGCTAGCCTGTCCACCCATTCATTCCCAGGTATGCTACAGTGAGCTGGAATCCACTGGAGGGTGATTTTATTGTGGTCTGAGAGTTTGTTTAGCTGGCATATCAGTTCCATTTCCATACTATTTCGTGGTTCTCTTTGTGTGGCCTGCAAAATTTCCATGCAGTCGCACAAAAACACTATTTTGTTATCCTTTAACCCCTTTTCATCCAATGGTTTGACTGCTTCAATGATTGCCTGTTGCTCTGTTCTTAGATTTGTTCAGGGCTCCCCGGCAGCACTTGCTTTTTCTATAACGGTTCCATCCTGTAGAAATATGACGAATCCCGCCCCTCCTTTCCTCAATGCTTCCTCTGATGATCCATCTGTGTAGACATGCGTCCACATGGGTTGAGGATAGGCGTCTCCAATATGCTTTAGGGTTTTTCTTTCAATGCATGGTCTGATTCTTCCCCTTTCTATCGATACCTGGTATTTTCGCTTCCACAGTGAAGTTGGGCTGTTAGTCTGTATTTTCATATACTTGAATCATTTCCCATGTTGTTGGACATTATGATATGATATCACTGTTCCTGGCTGTAAGGGCTTTTGATAGATGATTGAAGCTTGTTTTTTTTACGCGGTTTTTTGTTAATTCATTGACTTTTCCCTGCATTGGATGTTTATTCATACACTTATATTTTTCTATCAGGTTTAGTATTTTTCCTTCTCTGCGCTCACCGAGGCTCTGGAGGCCTGCTACCACTTCCAGTTCTCTAATTGGGGTGGTTCGTAGACCTCCGGTAATAATTTTGAGTCTCGTATTCTGTGCCTTGTCTAGTTTCTGTAGGTTGGTCTTTGCCGCTGTTGCATAGGCACCCATGCTATATTCCAGTGTTGGCTGTACGTATCCAGTGTAGACCCGTCTGACTGTTTGCATCTGCACCCCAGTTTGTCCCTGCCAGTTTTTTCATCAGCCTTATTCTGAGTGTGGCCTTCTTTTGAGTATCCTCTATGTATGGGCCCCACGTTAATCTTTTGTCATATCTTATTCCTAGGTATGTAGGATTGTCTTCTCTAGGAAGTAGGCTATTTTCTAAATATAGGTCAACCTGCTCTGGCTTTGTAGAGAGCGAGAAGAGTGTTGAGAGGGTCTTACTTTTGTTTATTGTGACACCCTATTTTTTTATTTTTTTTTGCGTTCGCCTTATTTATCTATTCCCCAAGGCGTGTGTGCGTTACACTGTGGTTTTTATTTTTCGCCTGTCGGCCCAGTGCATCCGACTTCAGCATGCATTTTTATGTAAGGGTCTGCTTCCTCCTGCATTTCCTAAGGGTTTGCTTCCCCGGGGTAACGGCTGGTGCTGTGATGGGGATCGAACACAGCACCTTCTGGTTGTGAGCCGTGCCACTTAACCACTAGGCCACGCCGTCCCCTCGTGACACCCTATGAGTCTGCCCATTTCTTTACTGCATTAATTGCTTCCTGCTTTTGCGGTTCCAATGTTTTCTGCCTGGGTCCATATGGCCAGGTCATCCGCATGGAGTGCCTTGTGGATGTGTGGTCTGAACTGTTTTGGCAGATCATTAATGAAGAGGATAAACAAGGTAGGGGATAGTGATCCTCCCTGGGGAACCCCCTCATGTAGTTTGACCATTTTGCTCCTGTGTTCTTCCAGCCTGACTCTCGCACATCGTGAGTGGAGGTGGTCTTTGATCCAGTCAAGCATTTTCCCCCTTATTCCGCAGCCCGCTAATTTTGGCATTAGTCCTTTCTTCCAGACTTTGTCAAAAGCTTTAGTCAGGTCAAAGAAGGTGGCCAATAGTTTGCATTTCCTCTGAAAGGCATCTTCGATTTTCTGGGTCAGATAAGTGGTCTGATTGTCGGTACTCCTGTATTTTCTATAGCCAGACTGGCACTCGTCCAGGATTTTATTTTTTTCCAGGAAAGTTAGCATCCTATTGTTCACTAGCCTATCCATTGTCTTTCCCAGACAGCTAAGGAGGCTGATTGGACGGTAGCTTGTTTTGTTTTCTTTTGGTTTTCCCTTCTTGAGGATTGGGATTATTTCTGCCTCCTTCCATTCTTTTGGGAACAATCCTTGAGTCCACGATTGGTTTATCAGGTCCAGGAATCGCTGTCTGCCTATTGGTCCCAAGTGTGAAATCATTTCATTTGTTATTGCGTTGGGCCCAGGTGCCTTTTTCATCTTAAGTTTTCCTATTGCCCAATTCAATTCTTGGATACTGAAAAGCTTGTTTATTTCATCCTCATTGTTTTCTTTCCTTTTCCTTCTCTTTTTTAGTTCATTTTCCACCTCTCTAACTCTTACCTTGGGCATGTTTATTTTGGTGTCTTCTGCAAAACCCGCGGCAAGGAGATTGGCTGCTTGTTTTCCTGTATATGTCTCGCCACTCTCTTCAAGTACCATTTTTGCATGGCTGATGGTGTTCTCCTCATTTAGGCTCCTCACCAGACTCCAAAGTTTTGTGGTGTCTTTCTCCATATTGAGGGATGCGGTTTTGTCCTGCCAACCTTTTCTGACACACGCGAGTTTTTTCCTTCTTGTATATAGCTTGCTGTTTGTTGTGTTCTGTGATATTAAAGTCTGATGGATCTTGCTCCATAGTGCTTCTTGCTTTAGTAGCCCTGTCATGCAGTTCTTCTAGCTCCCTGGTCTAGAAAGTTTTATAATTCTGTCTTCTGCCTCGTGGTATTGATTTTTCCTCTGCCTCTGTGATGATGTTTGTAAGTGTTGCAGCGTTTTGTCTTACATTGATTGATGTGAAGGGTGTTTTTAATTTGTCTTCAGTTAAGTGCTTGTAGAGGTTCCAGTCTGCTCTTTTATAATTCCAGCTGGCTGTCTTCTTTCTGTTTATGGGTAGTTCGATTCTGTATTAAAGATTTTGGGATTCTATATTAATTAAATATGATGACATTATGAATTCTATATTAATTAATTTTGGATTCTATATTAATTAAATATGATGACATTATGAATTCTATATTAATTAATTTTGGATTCTATATTAATTAAATATGATGACATTATGAATTCTATATTAATTAATTTTGGATTCTATATTAATTAAATATGATAACATTATGAATTCTATATTAATTAATTTTTGATTCTATATTAATTAAATATGATGACATGAATTCTATATTAATTAATTTTGGATTCTATATTAATTAAATATGATGACATTATGAATTCTATATTAATTAATTTTGGATTCTATATTAATTAAAAATGATGACATTATGAATTCTATATTAATTAATTTTGGATTCTATATTAATTAAATATGATGACATTATGAATTCTATATTAATTAATTGTGGATTCTATATTATTTATATTAATGATAATGATGATTGGATTTAAAAAAAAATACGATCAGTTCTGCAACTGTACTATGGATTAAAATAAAGAATATAAAAACATGTTTAGGTACAGATGAACACATATAAAAGAGACATGAACACATAAAAAAGATACTTAGCTCAGTATCTGTGTGGACTGTCTGTCATTGTGTGTGGGAGTGAAACAATTATGTGTTCTTCTCTTCTTCTTCGATGTTTTAGTTGTTCTTAGGTGTATTGTCTGTTGTCACTGATGAATGCCGTTTGGTCATAACATTGATTTTGTTTTTTGTTACAGCACGGTATCTTAATCATATCTAAACATGTTTGTGTACACCTAATGATGAGATTCTGGGTTTGGTGTTTATGATTATAATGATGAGGTCCAGTGTTCTTTATTGGTGGTGTTGAGCGTCTGGGCTTGAGCGAACAACAAAGAAGAAGATCTAGGTTTGATACCAATACTGATTAGATGCTTGTGATAATAATCTAACCTTTGGGTTCTGAATCTTTGACAGATACACCGCGATGGACTTGAAGGGACACCCCAATATTCTCTCTATTCACGACAAAAAGATATCAAAGGTTTCAGAACTCCAGGTCCTGCCGCCCACAGTATAGACCATGCCGTCACTGCCACTTATTTCAACTACCCAGCATATAGTTTTGGCAATCGTCATCGCAAATACACAACGGACAAATTCCCTGGTATGTAATCAATATGATCATGTGGTATTTAAAAAAAAATAATTTTTTTTTTGCGTTCGCCTTATTTTTCTAATCCCCAAGGCGATGTGCGTTGCACTGTGTTTTTATTTTGCGCCTGTCGGCCCAGTGCATCCGACTTCAGCATGCATTTTATTTAAGGGTCTGCTTCCTCCTGCATTTTCTAAGGGTTTGCTTCCCCGGGGTAACGGCCGGTGCTATGATGGGAATCAAACCCAGCACCTTCGGATTGTGAGCTGTGCCACTTAACCACTAGGCCACGCCGTCCCCGATCATGTGGTATATCGACAGGCAGATTGATATGCAGGCTCCTCCTCATTTGTAGTTCGTGGTTTCCCAGCCATATTCTAGTACTGGCACAAATATTTCCTCTCTGTCCACCAATGTTTCCCAACCGCAGCTCAGCAGAAATTTCCTGCCAGTCCACGAAAAAAATGTTTGCGGCTTAAGTCACAAACTGCGGAGATTGGCTTAATGTGATCTAAGCTCTGACTGGCTATTGGTTAAACTCAAATGATGTCAAGGGGATGGCGCGGCCTAGTGGTTAAGTGGCACAGCTCACAATCCGAAGGTGCTGGGTTCAATCCCCATCACAGCACCGGCCGTTACCCCGGTTAAGCAAACCCTTAGAAAATGCAGGAGGAAGCAGACCCTTACATAAAATGCATGCTGAAGTCGGATGCACTGGGCCGACAGGCGTAAAATAAAAACCATAGTGCAACGCACACCACCTTGGGGATGAGAGAAATAAGGCAAACGCAAAAAAAAACACACAAAAAAAACAAAAATTATGTCAGCTACACACGTATCTGTACTTTTGGAACACAAGAGCTCATCTGTATTTGGCGTATTTGTTTACCAATGTGAGTGAGGGGGGGGAAGAGGATGGGAGGGGGGAAGTGGTGTGGACATGTCTAAAAATATCACAATACGTAATTTAGGTCATTCAAAAATTGACACAAGTTTTAGAGATTAATTTATCTGTTAATACCGAATTGTTGTATTTTGTAAGATAAGTTTTTGTGTGTGCTATTGTGTTTTCAAATTTGAATCCCTACAAGATGGTGCCAAAAATAAGGTGAAACAGCTAAAACTTTGAACTTTCTTCCAATTTTTCCTATTTTCTCCGGGCCATGAAAATTATTTCTTTTTTTTACCGGTCCGCGAAAAATTTTTCCCAGTTTTACCGGTCCACGAAAAATATTTCCCATTTTTACCGGTTCGCAGGTGTAAAAAGGTTTGGAAACACTCCTGTGCACCATTTCATCACCTCTGAATTTGACATGCCCACTTATGTTCCTAGTTATCATCAGGGAGTGCAATATTCTTGCATGTGCCACCTGTTTTCCCATTGTTATTTTCAGTCCATTCATCTGTATTGTTTCTTGAACACAGTCAGTCCATGTTCCCTCCTTGATTTATCTTTTCCTCTGAAGCCCTGCCCCTTGGTGTTTTAGGTGCGTTCAGATGCGTATGTTTAGAGGCATTCATATCAAATGTGTAAACCATTTATTTCTCTATCTGTCTGTAGCATGACGCTGTTCCCAATAAATGTTGAATTTCTTGGTATCTCAGTCTTTTGCAATCATCTCATTAAAAATATTCTTCTCTTTCTATCCCCATTGTTGAGGCAGTCGAGGGGTTTTAAAAGCTGAGAACTACAGGGCGCTTCGCCACTGCTGTCGCCACGTCGTGTGCTGACTATGTTTGTTTATTTCACACCCAACAGAAAGACAACATATGCCTTACCGGGGATTAGATCCGTTGACCTGCTTGTTGGCAGGCAAGCATCGGAACCATTCGGCCACCTGCTCTACCGTTATTATTTAAATTTGTAATTACGACAAATAGGTGCTCTTCTTGTATCAGACCTGCCCAAAATTCACTGGTGAGCAAGCATGTTTCATGCACATCAGTAGCATGTGGTTTCACAACCATTGTGTCATGCCAACACAAACCATCTGTCTTTATTTTTATTGTTATTGCCACTACCAAACTGAAAAAAAAACCTGGCATGGTATGGTGATCATCATCTTCATCATTATCAGGTGGTGTAATGGCACAGTAGCCACGATGATTGCAAAGACAATTACTTGACTGGTGAAGCCCTCGGAAAACCTACAGTATATACCAAACAATAGTCCTTTCGGAGGGTCTGCCAACCATATCTCATTTTTATTTTTGAGCTTAAACTTTTAATTTGACCTGGTGTTTTGTTGTGCTTGTTTTCTCTCATAACCTTGCTTTCAAACGCGTAGTACGGAATACTGTTTTCTGCCTTATGACCCAGTGTATTCAACTTCATAGAAGTACTATCTTTCCGGTTCAAGAATCCGAGCACATGCACATTTGGTTTGTGAGCCGTGCCATCAACCGTTCTGCTTAAGTTTGGTAAACTTTGACCCTGTAGATTTAAATAGTTTATACCTGTCTTAAATTTTGTAACCTTTTAGATTTGTTCATAATTTTACAATGAATTATCCTAATCTGTTCCTATCTGTGCATGTTCATGCATCCATAACATTACTGTCAGACTATCCGTAGCTTCACATAACATGTAACATTAATCATAGTATGTTGTTATTTAATGTCCACAATGAGTAAGTTTACCCTTTTGTTCACCCTGAAAAGGACGTTAAGTGGCGGGTTGTAGTACTTTTCCTCACATCCCAAGCGTGCTGATGAAGATAGACTGGGGTCCTCCAGTCGGTTGTCATATGCTTCGCTTCATCTGCTTGATGCTCACTACTACAGGGATCACGTCAATCCACATCTCGTAAGCCAGGCTGCCTTGAAAACAGCCTGTTTCCAAAGAACTCAACATGGATGGAAGAGAGAAAGTGGTCTTGGTCAGTATATTGCGCCTGACCCTGACACTACATCCTGGTCAGTATGTTCTGCCTGACTGGACTAGCGCCTCTTTTCCCTGATGATAGCATAAATAAGTTTGAGTGAGTTTGGCCTGGCACAAATACAAACCACAACAATATATGTTACCAGAAGGAACAAAGAACAAGTCTAGTAGGAATAAGTAACTAATCTAAATGGTACATGTGGAAATAGATAGAGAAATGGACATGTCTGACATGCTGGTTCCAAATCGGATGAAGAGGATTGAGGACAGGAGACACCATGAAGCATGTGGCACCCGACATGGGAAACATGAACCGGTTGAATTCTGTCACTAGCTGAGAAAGTAAAAAAAAAATATTACATGCTGGTCAGGTTTTAAACATAATTACATGTTGTGTTAGGGGAGGAAGACTAATGTCTGGTCAACAAAACATACTGATCAGACAAGTTAGTCAGAGTCAGGCACAACATTCTGATCGGACATGTTAGTCAGGGTCAGGCAAAACATACTGGTCTGACATGTTAGTCAGGGTCAGGCAAAACATACTGATCATACATGTTAGTCAGGGTCAGGCAAAATATACTGGTCAGATATGTCAGTCAGGGTCAGGCACAACATACTGATAAGACATGTTAGTCAGGGTCAGGCAAAACATACTGGCCAAGACCCTCACCTCAGCTTCCTTGTAGTCCTCCCTGAAAACGGGTTGTTTTCATGGCAGCCTGGCTAATGAGGTGAGGGATTGAAATTATCCCCATTGTAGTGAGCGACACACAGATGAAGCCAAGCATAACACAATCGCCTGGAGGGCCCCAGTTACGTCCAACAACACACTCGGGATGTGACGAAAGCTACTGCAACATGCCACTAAGCATCGTTTTCAGGGCACGCAAAAGAGTAACCTACTTATTGTGGGTATTCAATAACAATAACAACATGTTGTGTTGTTACCAGAGCCAAAAGTGGAGCAAAAAATAGTGAGACTGTAACCTGCAAGGCATGTCATTATGGGCAACTAATGAATGCTGGGCATGGGGATGGTTGCCCTAACCTGTACAGACTTTATGCCACCAAAACTTTGACAGATATAGACAGGTCAATGTTTGATGACTTGGCATGTAGTTGTTGAAGACCTATACTTCACAGGGAGCTGAGAAGGTTTTAATTTTGTTTACCTCTGCAGCATCTAACTGCTATAGCTTGCCTAACTCTGCCGTCCAAAGTGCGAAGTTTCAAGCACCAAGCTACAGCCTAGGAGGCCGTCACAGCTTGGATAAATATATCATGGCCTCATCAAGGGTATGTTTGTCTCAGTCATGTCTTATTTTACTTGCACAATCTACTTGTTAAGCATCTTACTTTTGTTTCTAGAACTAGATCCTGTTGGATTTAGAACATACATCTTTTACATAAATACAATTTTTGACTGGTCACTACTGGTTTCTTCCTTCTTCTTCGTTCATCCTGAAAAGGATGTTTGTATCGTAGTTTACAGCGAAATTGCAGTATCTGCACCTTTCTGCTTTATGCATCTGGTTTCCGCACTGCATATTTTGAACTCAGTTTGCCTCACCTTATTGATCCCTATTCTCTCAGATAGGCTGCATGGGTGCAGCCTTTTTCCAAGGCTACTACTTGGAGGGGAAATAGAGTGTTGGTCAGCTATGAGTCGCTGACCCTCCCACACAAGCACCAGTTATGATTCACTGGCTGTTATCTGCTTATTAACTTTTGTATTGTCGACCTTGCTGCTGGTTTCATATACTTCTTCTTTCATTTGATTTTTGTTTGTGAGTGTAAAATATGTTGTTCAAAATTTGACAGTTGACCTGTGATGTCTGCACTTTTTGGCACCGTTTATATGACTGGGAAGTTCATCTATTCTTGTTAACACTCCAAACTTTTGACTGTGACCAGTCTACCTGCAAAACTGCAGAAGGTTTGATGTCAAAGTTTTCCTTCTCTTAGATGAATTACCACATAAGATATACAGGCTTGATGTACCAGATCATTCTGGTATTATGGCAAGAGTGACTCGTGCCTTGCCCCTCTCCTGTTAGTAGGCACATCCCCAATGTGTGAAGGTCATGAGCTAAACTTTTGCTGTCAGCAGGCTTTGTGTTGTGCATGCTTTGGGAACATTTATTCTTACTTGAGTTCCAATCCAGGCTATGACATCATTTAGGGCAACTACTGATTTTAAAAAAGGTACTTCTTCAGCATTTGTCCCAAAGATGACGTTACATCGCATTGTAGCTTATAGCGAGGCTGTGATATTTGAGCCTTTCAGCCCAACACATTTCAGCTGGCTTTTTTGGGTACCTGGTTTGCCTTCTCACTGTCATCCATTTTCTCTTAACTAGAATACAACTATTGCAGCCTGTTTCCAGGGTCGCTACTTGGAGGCTCAATAAGGTCTTGGTCAGCTCTGGGACCCTGATGCAGGCAGCCAGCTCTGATTCTGGGACCCTGATGCAAGCAGCCAGCTCTGATTCTGGGACCCTGATGCAAGCAGCCAGCTGTGATTCTGGGACCCTGATGCAGACAGCCAGCTCTGATTCTGGGACCCTGATGCAAGCAGCCAGCTCTGATTCTGGGACCCTGATGCAAGCAGCCAGCTGTGATTCTGGGACCCTGATGCAGGCAGCCAGCTCTGATTCTGGGACCCTGATGCAAGCAGCCAGCTCTGATTCTGGGACCCTGATGCAGACAGCCAGCTCTGATTCTGGGACCCTGATGCAAGCAGCCATCTGTGATTCTGGGACCCTGATGCAGGCAGCCAGCTCTGATTCTGGGACCCTGATGCAAGCAGCCAGCTCTGATTCTGGGATTCTGATGCAGGCAGCCAGCTCTGATTCTGGGACCCTGATGCAAGCAGCCAGCTCTGATTCTGGGACCCTGATGCAGGCAGCCAGCTCTGATTCTGGGACCCTGATGCAAGCAGCCAGCTGTGATTCTGGGACCCTGATGCAAGCAGCCAGCTCTGATTCTGGGACCCTGATACAAGCAGCCAGCTTTGATTCTGGGACCCTGATGCAAGCAGCCAGCTCTGAGCCATTGGCTGCTGTCAGCTCATTCACCGTAAGGCATCTTTGGCTCCCTCAAGGAGCTCGATTATAGAATGATCTTGGCTCGTAAGCAGCATTACTTGTAGGATAACTTAAATACTTTGGCCACATCAAACACCGTTATGGTTTAGATAAAACCAATACTAGAGGGTATGATTCCTGGAAAACATGCGAGAGACAGACCAAATAGAAGATGGACACAAGATGTTAAAGATGATCTGAAGATGACATGGGCGGAGGAACTGGACAAAGATTGAGCGTCTTACAGAACGTTCTGCAAAAGACATGCTACATGAATAATAATGTTAAATAAGTCATGATTTTGACATTTTCATTCCCTTCCTGGTCGCGGCATGCTCCAGCCTACCCAGTAGTAAATTGGTACCCGTCTTACAGATGTGGGAGGCACGGTTACAGCAAGGAAGGTAACTGGTCATTCCTCATCACAAAAAAAAACCTGAGATCTTGTCAAATGAAGGTTTGAACTTTTCATCCACTACAGAAGTGTCCTGTATGGCAATGCTTCCCAAAGTTGTGGTCCACGGACTGGTATCGATCCGCAATCCCTCCCCCAATCATCGGTCCTCAAAGGACGTCGAGAACAATAACAACTATTGACATTTTTAAAAGCAGTTGTAACAAAAATTCTTATAAATGCTATCATTAAATAGAAATGAAGTCATAGTTGGCTCAGTATGCATTTCAACTAATTTTAAAACCATGGGAGGATTGGGGGGGGGGGGGGGGGGGGTGTGCACGTTAGCTCAATTCATAGCGAGCAATTCGCAATTATTTTCTGTGGTAACAGCGTGCCTCGGTTAGGATCGCGTCCGGAGACTAAAATAATTAGAGTTGTGATTTTAATCGGGGACTGCTTCTCCAGTCAACCCAGCTGTAAATGGGTATCAACTGACGCATGAGTTAGGGAAAGTAAAAACAGCAGGAAAGGGCACTGACCACAGCACTTCTCACAGGCTGCGGCTTAGTACAGTTGAGTCTTCAAAAACCTCCATTTTCAACCAGCGGTTGATTCCGCTGAATTTCCACTTGACTTTTACTTTAAAAGAAATTGAAGATGATTGAAACAAGAGAGCGTGTAGCCTAGTTGACAGTGAGCTGGCTTGCTAAGACTGGGATTACAGTGTGCCAGGGTTTGAAATCACGGACGGACAGAAAAAAATCATGGCGTTGTTTGTTCCTGATGCTCCTCCAGTCGACCCAGCTGTAAATGGGTACCTGACATATGAGTTGAGGAAGGTAAAAACAACAAGGAAGGGAACTGACCACCCCACCTTACATAGGCTACGGCTTAGTACATGAAGAGTTATCTTCATCCCCGACGGCAGGGGACGGCGTGGGCTAGTGGTTAAGTGACACGGCTCACAACCAGAAGGTGCTTCGTTCGACCCCCATCACAGCACCGGCCGTTACCCAGGGGAAGCAAACCCATAGAAATTGCAGGAGGAAGCAGGCCTTAACATAAAATGCATGCTGAAGTCGGATGCACTGGGCCGACAAGCGCAACATAAAAACCACAGTGTAACGCACACCGCCTTGGGGATTAGAGAAATAAGGCGAACGCAAAAAAAAAAAAGAAAAAAAAATCCCCGACGGCAATTGTTGCTATGGGACTGACCTTTAAACAAGGGCAATAATCAATAAGTTGGTACACTAGTTCCCGTTGCAATGGAGGAATCACTGCTGGTCCATCACACTGAAAAGTTGGTACACTAGTTCCCGTTGCAATGAAGGAATCACTGCTGGTCCATCACACTGAAAAGTTGGTACACTAGTTCCCGTTGCAATGGAGGAATCACTGCTGGTCCATCACACTGAAAAGTTGGTACACTAGTTCCCGTTGCAATGGAGGAATCACTGCTGGTCAATCACACTGAAAAGTTGGTACACTAGTTCCCGTTGCAATGGAGGAATCACTGCTGGTCAATCACACTGAAAAGTTGGTACACTAGTTCCCGTTGCAATGGAGGAATCACTGCTGGTCAATCACACTGAAAAGTTGGTACACTAGTTCCCGTTGCAATGGAGGAATCACTGCTGGTCCATCACACTGAAAAGTTGGTACACTAGTTCCCGTTGCAATGGAGGAATCACTGCTGGTCCATCACACTGAAAAGTTGGTACACTAGTCCCCGTTGCAATGGAGGAATCACTGCTGGTCCATCACACTGAAAAGTTGGTACACTAGTCCCCGTTGCAATGGAGGAATCACTGCTGGTCCATCACACTGAAAAGTTGGTACACTAGTTCCCGTTGCAATGGAGGAATCACTGCTGGTCCATCACACTGAAAAGTTGGTACACTAGTTCCCGTTGCAATGGATGAATCACTGCTGGTCCATCACACTGAAAAGTTGGTACACTAGTTCCCGTTGCAATGGAGGAATCACTGCTGGTCCATCACACTGAAAAGTTGGTACACTAGTTCCCGTTGCAATGGATGAATCACTGCTGGTCCATCACACTGAAAAGTTGGTACACTAGTTCCCGTTGCAATGGAGGAATCACTGCTGGTCCATCACACTGAAAAGTTGGTACACTAGTCCCCGTTGCAATGGAGGAATCACTGCTGGTCCATCACACTGAAAAGTTGGTACACTAGTTCCCGTTGCAATGGAGGAATCACTGCTGGTCCATCACACTGAAAAGTTGGTACACTAGTTCCCGTTGCAATGGAGGAATCACTGCTGGTCCATCACACTGAAAAGTTGGTACACTAGTTCCCGTTGCAATGGAGGAATCACTGCTGGTCCATCACACTGAAAAGTTGGTACACTAGTCCCCGTTGCAATGGAGGAATCACTGCTGGTCCATCACACTGAAAAGTTGGTACACTAGTCCCCGTTGCAATGGAGGAATCACTGCTGGTCCATCACACTGAAAAGTTGGTACACTAGTTCCCGTTGCAATGGATGAATCACTGCTGGTCCATCACACTGAAAAGTTGGTACACTAGTTCCCGTTGCAATGGAGGAATCACTGCTGGTCCATCACACTGAAAAGTTGGTACACTAGTTCCCGTTGCAATGGATGAATCACTGCTGGTCCATCACACTGAAAAGTTGGTACACTAGTTCCCGTTGCAATGGAGGAATCACTGCTGGTCCATCACACTGAAAAGTTGGTACACTAGTCCCCGTTGCAATGGAGGAATCACTGCTGGTCCATCACACTGAAAAGTTGGTACACTAGTTCCCGTTGCAATGGAGGAATCACTGCTGGTCCATCACACTGAAAAGTTGGTACACTAGTTCCCGTTGCAATGGAGGAATCACTGCTGGTCCATCACACTGAAAAGTTGGTACACTAGTTCCCGTTGCAATGGAGGAATCACTGCTGGTCCATCACACTGAAAAGTTGGTACACTAGTCCCCGTTGCAATGGAGGAATCACTGCTGGTCCATCACACTGAAAAGTTGGTACACTAGTTCCCGTTGCAATGGAGGAATCACTGCTGGTCCATCACACTGAAAAGTTGGTACACTAGTTCCCGTTGCAATGGATGAATCACTGCTGGTCCATCACACTGAAAAGTTGGTACACTAGTTCCCGTTGCAATGGAGGAATCACTGCTGGTCCATCACACTGAAAAGTTGGTACACTAGTCCCCGTTGCAATGGAGGAATCACTGCTGGTCCATCACACTGAAAAGTTGGTACACTAGTTCCCGTTGCAATGGAGGAATCACTGCTGGTCCATCACACTGAAAAGTTGGTACACTAGTTCCCGTTGCAATGGAGGAATCACTGCTGGTCCATCACACTGAAAAGTTGGTACACTAGTTCCCGTTGCAATGGAGGAATCACTGCTGGTCCATCACACTGAAAAGTTGGTACACTAGTCCCCGTTGCAATGGAGGAATCACTGCTGGTCCATCACACTGAAAAGTTGGTACACTAGTCCCCGTTGCAATGGAGGAATCACTGCTGGTCCATCACACTGAAAAGTTGGTACACTAGTTCCCGTTGCAATGGATGAATCACTGCTGGTCCATCACACTGAAAAGTTGGTACACTAGTTCCCGTTGCAATGGAGGAATCACTGCTGGTCCATCACACTGAAAAGTTGGTACACTAGTTCCCGTTGCAATGGATGAATCACTGCTGGTCCATCACACTGAAAAGTTGGTACACTAGTTCCCGTTGCAATGGAGGAATCACTGCTGGTCCATCACACTGAAAAGTTGGTACACTAGTCCCCGTTGCAATGGAGGAATCACTGCTGGTCCATCACACTGAAAAGTTGGTACACTAGTTCCCGTTGCAATGGAGGAATCACTGCTGGTCCATCACACTGAAAAGTTGGTACACTAGTTCCCGTTGCAATGGAGGAATCACTGCTGGTCCATCACACTGAAAAGTTGGTACACTAGTTCCCGTTGCAATGGAGGAATCACTGCTGGTCCATCACACTGAAAAGTTGGTACACTAGTCCCCGTTGCAATGGAGGAATCACTGCTGGTCCATCACACTGAAAAGTTGGTACACTAGTCCCCGTTGCAATGGAGGAATCACTGCTGGTCCATCACACTGAAAAGTTGGTACACTAGTTCCCGTTGCAATGGATGAATCACTGCTGGTCCATCACACTGAAAAGTTGGTACACTAGTTCCCGTTGCAATGGAGGAATCACTGCTGGTCCATCACACTGAAAAGTTGGTACACTAGTTCCCGTTGCAATGGATGAATCACTGCTGGTCCATCACACTGAAAAGTTGGTACACTAGTTCCCGTTGCAATGGAGGAATCACTGCTGGTCCATCACACTGAAAAGTTGGTACACTAGTTCCCGTTGCAATGGAGGAATCACTGCTGGTCCATCACACTGAAAAGTTGGTACACTAGTTCCCGTTGCAATGGATGAATCACTGCTGGTCCATCACACTGAAAAGTTGGTACACTAGTTCCCGTTGCAATGGATGAATCACTGCTGGTCCATCACACTGAAAAGTTGGTACACTAGTTCCCGTTGAAATGGATGAATCACTGCTGGTCCATCACACTGAAAAGTTTGAGAAGCACTGCTGTATGGGACTAACTTAACATTTCAACTCTATTACTGGTGTTTGAAAACACATTGTTTGAATAACTCAAAATTAGGACTGGTGAAAATTCACATGATGACATTATATAGATTTTAGGGGCAGAGTATGTAGCACATTGGTTGAGCTGAGGGGATTCCGTGGCGAAGTGGTTAAGTCGTCGGCCTAGTGATCAGGTGGTGTGGGTTCGACTCCAGACTCTGCCGTCTTTTTCACGGATTCTTGATGCAGAGTCCCCTGCATCAACATAGTCGCCCTCTAGTCGTCTTGTCCTTGACTTGCCACTGGGGTCGGGCGGCGCGAGACGAGAGAGTGAGGATGAAAAGTAGCGCAGTTAATCCTTACTAAAAATAGCGCTAGCAAAATAAATTATGTCATCGTCTACAATGGACGGGAGCCTTTACCTGGTGGAGCTGACATCAGCCAGAGACTCAGCTGAATGGATCAGGATCAGCGAACTAGAGCTGACCATAACCTTTTCCACCTCAAATAGGTGGCCCTGGATACAGGTTACACTAGTGTAGTCTGATTAAGAAAATAGGGATCGTAGTGTGAAGGCAAACCCAGTATCCAAAATAAGCCAGCTGAAATTGGATGTGTCAGGCTGAAAGGCGCAGATGTTGTAGCTTTGCTGTAAACTATAACACAATGTCGCAGCATCTGTTTCAGAACAAATGCCAAAGAAGAAGTTTAGATTTTATGACTGCATAAATGACTGGGGAGAGATGTAAATTTTTGTTATTATAATTCACATTTTGGCTTTTAGATCTACCCACATGTCAATTGTCTTGGCTACTTTGTATTCTGCTGTCAATTTTGAACAATTTTGCATATAATATTTGATACTGCAGTAAACTAACAGAGCATTCAAAAACAATATAATTAAAGCATTAATTCCTATTACTGGAATAAGTTGGAGAGATTTATCAGGCTGAGAAATTAAGGCTGTTTGCCCCCAGCAGTCCCCGCACAGTGTGCAGGATTGGTTTAATTTAATCCTGATATAACAGGATTTGAACCGGTGTCTACTGATTATGAGACTGACATTCAAATTTCTCTGCCACATGCTTCACTCAATTATTGACCTTTTTGCTCTAATCTGAAGCACATGTTTTAACTGCAGCTGGTCCTTCTACAGGAAGCCTGTATCTGAGCTTTTACAGTGGCTCATTATAATGGCAATATTTGTTTACATTACGAGGTTGCCAGCCCCACGGACAATCCTCTTTAGTTACCTGTAGAACATGCTTGGGAAGTGACAGTGGTCCTATTTTTTATTTTTACTGGGTTACACTTGAGACTTGAGTTGACCTGCTTCTCTGCTGAATATAAACAGTTTGAAGTAATTGGGAGCTGCCAAAGATGGATGTGTCGGACCAAAAGGTGCAAATATTGCAGCCAAGCTGTAAACTAGTGACACAACGCATTCCATTCTCTGGATGAGATCCTGCTACTTGCAAAGCTCTGTTCAGGGCTTGGTAGCGGGAGATTGAGAACGAATGTAGAAGAAGAAGTAATTGGGGGCTGAGATGCAACGTAGTGAATGAGCTGACAGCAGTCAGCAACTCGTAGCTGGCTGCTTGCTTGGGGGTAATCGAACCAGAGCTGACCAAGCCTCTATTCCAATGGTGGCTCTGGAATCAGGTTCCACCAGGGTAGTCCAGCTGAGAGCATAGAAATCGCAGTTGGAAGGAAAATACGGTACCCAAAAATGTAAGGTCAAAAGGCACAAATATCTAGATATCGTAGCCTAGCTGTAAACTATGCCATTTTCAGGACAGTCCTAAAGAAGAAAAAGTAATTGACATTACATCGCTAAATTAAGTGTGTCCATAGATCTTAAATATTGAAGAGTGAATGTCTTAAGGAAATACATCTTTATAACAATGTTTATAACAATGTTTATAACAATGTTTATAACAATGTTTATAACAATGTTTATAACAGCGTGTTGAAGCGCTACCCATATTATTGCTGAGTTCAAGATGTTCGTTGTTGATATTCTTCTCATGTTGTAATTGTGTATCATAGACACCAGGTTCTGGAAGGTACTGTGCCACTGACCCCAACATCTACAAGGCCAGGGCTCCCATGTATAGTCTGAACAGCCGCAACCCGATGCCGGGAGATGTAGTTAAGAAACCTGGACCTGGAGCTCACATGCCTGATAAGGTATATATATAGTCTAGAACACTATGGCCCAAGGATCAGTACAACATAACATCTGCACATGGGCTCATTCAAACAATGTTTCTTTAAATATATGAGCATAGTACTCAGGAAAGGGAGAATAGAACCACTGCAACCTTCTAGTAGTGTTATAAAAGGGGATTAAAATGGGTTTATATATGGGCCAACACCCTCATCATGTTAACCTTTAAAACTCTTGCTACCCAGTCCATAACATTCAATTCCCCTGTGCTCCTGAGAAATACACACAATGTAAAAGCTATTTACTATGACAAAACTATGTTCTCTAATTTAGTTATTCTATCTTGACTTGACTTCGTTTGTTCTCAATCTCCCGCTACCAAGTCCTGAAAAGGGCTTTAGCAGAATGTAGTCCAGAGAACGGAATGCGTTGTGTCGTAGTTTACAGCTTGACTGCGATATTTGTAACTTTCGTTTTTTCTATCTAAAATTGACTGACATGCTAATCTGCATTGTTCATACTTCAGAGGAAAATATGATTGAAAACGTTACCGTTGGGGAACTGTTTGGCTCAAGTGACCATCAAATCATCCGTTGGGATCTTATTGCAGGGAAAGAAGTAAACATAAATACGCGAACATACGACTACTCTAAGGCAGATGTTAAGAGGATGAAAGAGGCAGCGAACCACATAATCTGGAAAGATATTGTCCTAGGAACAGATGTTGAACAGGAGTGGGAAAGTTTTAAAACAGTTATAGAAACGCTAAAAGAGGAATGTGTTCCATGTAGGGAGGTAAACCCCAAGCGTAAAAAGTGGATAACTAGATTTGTAGTGAAATGTAAAAGAGCAAAAAATAAAGCATGGAAAAAATATATAGAGGCAGGCAAATCAAAAGAAACATATGTAAAATATTTGGACAAGCAGAACATATCTCAGAAAGCGAATAAAACAGCAAAAATAAAAAATAGACTTCGAAAAAAAACTTGCTCAGAGGATCAAGACTGACAGTAAAAGCTTCTTCTCTTATGTTAGAAATAAACAAAGAACGAAAGACAAAGTAGGCCCTCTCATAGACAGCACAGGGAAAATAATAAGTGAGAATAGGGATCTGCTCAATCAGTACTTTGGCACAGTCTACACAAAAGAGGACTGCTCCAAGATCCCAGAGCCTATAGATATTTTTCAAAGAGACATGGATACAGCAGGATTAAGATCAATCTGTATTACAGAGGAAATGGTTTTAAAAAAATTGGAGGAGTTGAAAGTGAATAAATGTCCAGGTCAAGATGGTATTCATCCAAAATTGCTGTTTGAAATTAGAGACCAACTAGCAAAACCATTGGCTATATTATGTTCTCAATCGCTTGCACAAGGGATTGTTCCACGGGATTGGAAAGATGCAGGAGTGATCCCCTTATTCAAAAAAGGCAAAAAATCAGATCCAGCAAATTATAGACCGGTGAGTTTAACGAGCATAGTCTGTAAATTGTTAGAGTCAATAATCAAAGAAAACATTGTAATGCATTTAGACAAATTTAATTTAATTAGAAATAGTCAGCATGGGTTTACTAGAGGGAAATCATGCTTAACAAATCTATTAGAATTCATGGAGGAGGTTACTAAAATCATAGATAAAGGGGAGCCAGTGGACGTTATTTATCTAGACTTTCCAAAGGCCTTTGATAGAGTACCTCATCAAAGATTATTTTGAAAGTTAAAATCACAGGGAATAGGTCGGGAAGTTGCCAAATGGATTGAAAATTGGTTAACGGGAAGAAGGCAGAGGGTGGGCATAAATAAGGAGTACTCTGAGTGGTGTGAAGTGAAAAGTGGTGTGCCACAGGGCTCGGTTTTGGGACCAATTTTGTTCTTGATATATATAAATGATTTGGACATTGATATGGGATCCATGATTGCAAAATTTGCTGATGACACAAAACTATGCAGTAGTGTCTCATCTAAAGCGGAAGTGGATATATTGATGTCGGATTTAGATAAAATTCGAGAATGGTCTGTAAGCTGGCAAATGGAGTTTAATGTAGATAAATGTACAGTCATCCACATGGGCAGATCCAATATGGAACATAATTACAGAATGGGAGAAAACAATATTAGAAAGATAGATAAGGAAAGGGACCTAGGGGTTATAATAGATCATACAGGAAAGGTGAGTGAGTAAGTTAAGGTAGCAGTGAAAAAGGCAAATGCAATGTTAGGTATGATAAAAAGAAATATTAAACATAGGAGCAAGGAAGTGATCATCAAACTGTATAAAGCTTTAGTTAGACCTAGATTGGAGTACTGTGTACAGGTGTGGAGTCCTTATCGTTGAGGGGATATAAACATGCTAGAAAGAATACAAAAAAGAGCGACAAAGAAGATAGTGGGATTCCAGAATTACAGTTATGAGGAAAGACTCAGAAAAACTGGCCTACAGTATCAAGAAGAGAGAAGAATTCGTGGTGACTTAATACAGGTTTATAAGATGATCAGAGGAATGGATAAATTAGACTATAACAAGTTTTTTAAAATACAGCCACCCACAATAACACGAGGGCATAGCTACAAGCTGACTAAAGAGAGGTCCAGGTTAGATATTAGGAAATATTTTTTTAGTCAGAGAGTGGTGTCTGCTTGGAATGCATTGCCAGGGGAGGCAGTGGAGGCAGGGACAGTTAATGCATTTTCGAATAAACTGGATGCGCATAGCTTTTAGAGCAAGGTGATGTAAATGTAACTGGTTGTATACAAACTCTGCAGGGTCTTCTAAACCAGTATAAAGAAGTTAAGTTAAGTTAAGTAGAGCGTGGAATATATTCATCAAATTTACTTGATACATTATGTGGGATATCCCCGAGAACCATAGTCTGATCCTCGGAGGAACAGATCTAGCTTGATTCTAATCAATGAACGAATGATAACTCGAACCACACACACATGTTCCTTTTCAGAATAATCACCCGGGGAGGGCGTGTGATAGTGGTTAAGTGACACGGCTCACAACGCAAAGGTGCTTGGTTCGCTCTCGCAGGTGTCCCTGCTACACCTCAACTGTGTCCCTACTACACCTCCTCTGTATCCCTGCTACACCTCCTCTATATCCCTGCTACACCTCCTCTATATCCCTGCTACACCTCCTCTATGTCCCGGTTACACCTCCTCTGTGTCCCTGCTACACCTCCTCTGTGTCCCTGCTACACCTCAACTGTGTCCCTGCTACACCTCAACTGTGTCCCTGCTACACCTCCTCTGTGTCCCTGCTACACCTCAACTGTGTCCCTGCTACACCTCAACTGTCTCCCTGCTACACCTCAACTGTGTCCCTGCTACACCTCCTCTATATCCCTGCTGCACCTCAACTGTGTCCCTGCTACACCTCAACTGTCTCCCTGCTACACCTCAACTGTCTCCCTGCTACACCTCAACTGTCTCCCTGCTACACCTCAACTGTGTCCCTGCTACACCTCAACTGTGTCCCTGCTACACCTCAACTGTCTCCCTGCTGCACCTCAACTGTCTCCCTGCTACACCTCCTCTATATCCCTGCTGCACCTCAACTGTGTCCCTGCTACACCTCCTCTATATCCCTGCTGCACCTCAACTGTGTCCCTGCTACACCTCCTCTATATCCCTGCTGCACCTCAACTGTGTCCCTGCTACACCTCAACTGTCTCCCTGCTACACCTCAACTGTCTCCCTGCTACACCTCAACTGTCTCCCTGCTACACCTCAACTGTCTCCCTGCTACACCTCAACTGTCTCCCTGCTACACCTCAACTGTCTCCCTGCTACACCTCAACTGTGTCCCTGTTACACCTCAACTGTGTCCCTGCTACACCTCAACTGTGTCCCTGCTACACCTCAACTGTCTCCCTGCTACACCTCAACTGTGTCCCTGCTACACCTCAACTGTGTCCCTGCTACACCTCAACTGTCTCCCTGCTACACCTCAACTGTCTCCCTGCTACACCTCAACTGTGTCCCTGCTACACCTCAACTGTGTCCCTGCTACACCTCCTCTATATCCCTGCTGCACCTCTGCCATCTGCCCTATAGTCAAATTCCCATATCTACAGATCATCTTCTCCTACTTCTTACCTATAATCTCCCGAAGAATAACTGCCTTGTGAAGCTTCACACGAACATCTCTACTGCATGTATTTGATGATTTGTTGTTTTCCTTTATCACAGGTGGCTGTCCAACACTGCAACCCGTCATATAGCTTCGGCATCAGACACTCGGATTTCATGACCCCTCTCATTGTGGACGTTCCTAGCATTGAGTGTCAATCTTGTGAATGAGGCCAGACAGATATACAGTGATGTCATCAGTCAGGTACACATTACAACATCCTAGTCTGGGTGGGAAGGCTTGCATCAGGGTCAGGCAAAAGATGCTGACAAGGTCACACCTTACGTCAAGATTGTATTCTGGGTGTAGAGCTTCTTTCCTCGGGTGTAGAGATCATCTTCTATCCTGGGATCTAGAGGTCATCATCTATCCTGGGATGTAGAGATCATCTCCTATCCTGGGATCTAGAGGTAATCTTCTATCCTGGGATCTAGAGGTCATCTTCTATCCTGGGATCTAGAGGTCATCTCCTATCCTGGGATCTAGAGGTTATCTTCTATCCTGGGATCAAGAGGTCATCATCTATCCTGGGATCTAGAGGTCATCATCTATCCTGGGATCTAGAGGTCATCTTCTATCCTGGGATCTAGAGGTCATCTTCTATCCTGGGATATAGAGGTCATCTTCTATCCTGGGATCAAGAGGTCATCTTCTATCCTGGGATCTAGAGGTCATCATCTATCCTGGGATCTAGAGGTCATCTTCTATCCTGGGATCTAGAGGTCATCATCTATCCTGGGATCTAGAGGTCATCATCTATCCTGGGATCTAGAGGTCATCTTCTATCCTGTGATCATAAGGTTTGCTTCTATTCTGGGTTCTAGAGGTAATCTTCTATCCTGGATTCTAGAGGCCCTCTTCTATCCTGGGATCCTAAGGTTATCTTCTATCCTGGGTTCTAGAAGCCATCTTCTATCCTGGGTTCTAGAAGTCATCTTCTATCCTGGGTTCTAGAGGTAATCTTCTATCCTGGATTCTAGAGGCCCTCTTCTATCCTGGGATCCTAAGGTTATTTTCTATCCTGGGTTCTAGAAGCCAATTTTTTTTTCTGGGTTCTAGAAGTCATCTTCTATCCTGGGTTCTAGAGGTCCTCTTCTATCCTGGGCTGAATATGCTCTCTTTTATCTTGCTTGTAACTAATAGTTTCTGCATGATGGAATAGTGGGCCCCATGCTTACCCACTTAGTCGTATCTTACCACATGCCTGGCATGTTATAGTGTGACTATTGTTTGCTGACCTTGACATGTCCCATGTGTGTGGATCTCTTGACATGTCTCATGTTCATGTGTGAGGACCTCTTGACATGTCCCATGTCCATGTATGAGGACCTCTTGACATGTCCCATGTCCGTGTGTGAGGACCTCTTGACATGTCCCATGTCCATGTATGAGGACCTCTTGACATCTCCCATGTCCATGTGTGAAGACTTCTTGACATGTCCCATGTCCGTGTGTGTGGATCTCTTTACATGTCCTATGTGTGTGGATCTCTTGACATGTTCCATGTGTGAAGACCTCTTGACATGTCACTACTAGCATCTCCAGCATAGACAGTCCAGCTCTCACAGGCTTAATCACTTCCACATGACTTATCTGAGACACATTCTGTATATTCACTGGCAGGACCATATCACAGATAATGAAGTGCTATCCAAAGCCAACATGCCAGGTAATCATGCACTTTTGTAAACAAACCAACTGAAATGGGCTGGCCATCTTGCTTGAATGTCAAGCGAAAGGCTTCCAAAGAGGCTCCTGTATAGTGAACCAAGTAAAGGAAGGAGAACAATATCACATGGATGTCCAAAAAAAAAGGTGTTTCAAGGATGGTCTGAAGGAGTCCCTTAACCCTACCAGACCTAAGGCCCTGAACCCAACTGTCCCCCATTCCTGGGTTCCTGAGCATTAAAGAGAAAAAACCAACATGATATAGAAAAATGTTAGTTACATGCAAACAAGTGGTTAGAATAAGATGTAACTTGGAGACATTGTAGAAAATAGGTTTACCTTTCATCTAGCATCAATATTCCACCTTTGTGTGCCAATCCACCCAGCAAAAGGCAAAGAATCTGTCTCGAGTCATAAAACATTTCGAAATCCGGGAGTAAACACAACAAAGAGCCCTCATTTGTCCAATAATCCTGATAGCTGGGCTTTATACATGAGTATTCCATATAGATCCTCAGTCCAAGAAAAGCCTTCATCTCATCACTCGAGCTCTCATTGTCTTTCACTTGAACAGAGTCTGAATCAACCAAATTATTGATCACCTGTTGGACTGTCATAAGCCTAGACTTACTTTGCTTTCCTGTTGAAGTGCTTGGTTCATCAGCCGTTCGTTTCATTGTCAATTTTCAGAATTTGTTCACGTTAAACCCCACACCATCAATTCAAACATGGGGCAGCCATTTGCAATGGCTAATCACGAGGATTGACCACGATTGGTTGGTTATTTTTAGATTCTGACGCATTTTATGACGTACTATCCAAAGTACCGAAAATTAGGTACAGCGGTTTAGCGGCAGTTAAGGAAATTACCGAAAAATGGGTACAGCGGTCTGGTAGGGTTAAGTGCTGTCATATAGACATTGATATCTGGAAAAACCTGGCTCAAAATTGTTCAACATGAAAGGGTGTGGTCAGAAATGGCGTTGTCGTCATTTTCGTGATCAGGCACACCAGGACAGGCCAGGATAGACGTAATAGTGTAATCAGGAAGTCTAGAGCAGAGGGAATACCATTGACAGCTGCAGATTATGTTTGCCGGTCGTGTCATTGAACTTTCCGAGCTGACATTGGCTCCAGAAAATAACATTTATATTTTCTCCTCTCCTGTTGGTTCCAGAATATAAAATTTATAGTAATGTTCAGTCACAGAGCACTCACATACTCAAGGATGGAGACATAGAATGGTGTTGGTGGTCCTCATCACTCACATACTCAAGGACGGTGTTGGTGGTCCTCATCACTCACATACTCAAGGACGGTGTTGGTGGTCCTCATCACTCACATACTCAAGGTGGTGTTGGTGGTCCTCATCACTCACATACTCAAGGACGGTGTTGGTGGTCCTCATCACTCACATACTCAAGGATGGAGACATAGGATGGTGTTGGTGGTCCTCATCACTCACATACTCAAGGACGGTGTTGGTGGTCCTCATTACTCACATACTCAAGGACGGTGTTGGTGGTCCTCATCACTCACATACTCAAGGATAGAGACATAGAATGGTGTTGGTGGTCCTCATCACTCACATACTCAAGGACGGTGTTGGTGGTCCTCATCACTCATATACTCAAGGATAGAGACATAGGATGGTGTTGGTGGTCCTCATCACTCACATACTCAAGGACGGTGTTGGTGGTCCTCATCACTCACATACTCAAGGACGGTGTTGGTGGTCCTCATCACTCACATACTCAAGGACGGTGTTGGTGGTCCTCATCACTCACATACTCAAGGACGGTGTTGGTGGTCCTCATCACTCACATACTCAAGGACGGTGTTGGTGGTCCTCATCACTCACATACTCTAGGATGGTGTTGGTGGTCCTCATCACTCACATACTCAAGGACGGTGTTGGTGGTCCTCATTACTCACATACTCAAGGACGGTGTTGGTGGTCCTCATCACTCACATACTCAAGGACGGTGTTGGTGGTCCTCATCACTCACATACTCAAGGATGGAGACATAGAATGGTGTTGGTGGTCCTCATCACTCACATACTCAAGGACGGTGTTGGTGGTCCTCATCACTCATATACTCAAGGATAGAGACATAGGATGGTGTTGGTGGTCCTCATCACTCACATACTCAAGGACGGTGTTGGTGGTCCTCATCACTCACATACTCAAGGACGGTGTTGGTGGTCCTCATCACTCACATACTCAAGGACGGTGTTGGTGGTCCTCATCAATCACATACTCAAGGACGGTGTTGGTGGTCCTCATTACTCACATACTCAAGGATGGAGACATAGGATGGTGTTGGTGGTCCTCATCACTCACATACTCAAGGACGGTGTTGGTGGTCCTCATCACTCACATACTCAAGGACGGCGTTGGTGGTCCTCATCACTAACATACTCAAGGACGGTGTTGGTGGTCCTCATCACTCACATACTCAAGGATGGAGACATAGAATGGTGTTGGTGGTCCTCATCACTCACATACTCAAGGACGGTGTTGGTGGTCCTCATCACTCATATACTCAAGGATAGAGACATAGGATGGTGTTGGTGGTCCTCATCACTCACATACTCAAGGACGGTGTTGGTGGTCCTCATCACTCACATACTCAAGGACGGTGATGGTGGTCCTCATCACTCACATACTCAAGGACGGTGTTGGTGATCCTCATCACTCACATACTCAAGGACGGTGTTGGTGGTCCTCATCACTCACATACTCAAGGACGGTGTTGGTGGTCCTCATCACTCACATACTCAAGGACGGTGTTGGTGGTCCTCATCACTCACATACTCAAGGACGGTGTTGGTGGTCCTCATCACTCACATACTCAAGGACGGTGTTGGTGGTCCTCATCACTCACCTACTCAAGGACGGTGTTGGTGGTCCTCATCACTCACATACTCAAGGACGGTGTTGGTGGTCCTCATCACTCATATACTCAAGGATGGAGACATAGGGTGGTGTTGGTGGTCCTCATCACTCACATACTCAAGGACGGTGTTGGTGGTCCTCATCACTCACAGACTCAAGGACGGTGTTGGTGGTCCTCATCACTCACATACTCAAGGATGGTGTTGGTGGTCCTCATCACTCATATACTCAAGGATGGTGATATGGGATGGTGTTGGTGGGCCTTGGTTTACATACTCAATGTACCATGTTCCGCTCGAATTGACAGACTGGGCATGATGTGGGTTGTTTCATAGTATGATCTCTTTTGAGGGACCCAGTGCACTCTAGGTAAGGTGTTCGCCTTGGGTGCTGGAGGTTGCGGGTTCAAATCACGGTGGAGAACAGATTTTTTCATGTGGATCATCCAGTAAAAATTGTCCCTGATCTCTGAGTAGTGAGATCAGACACCCGTGTGCACGTTAAAAATACCTTGGCAGTTGGAAAAGAGTTAGGCTTAACAGCCTCTGCTCGGGCAAAATTCAAGTTAAAAATGTAATAAAATTATTCTATGGATTCTCGCCCCACAGAGAACATGTTGTAAAAGGACCTATAACATTTGGCAGGCTGCGGGTCTACCTTGCTCTAATTTAAGCTTCCACCACCACGTTCCAAAAATAGACAATTGTAAATTTCAGGGGTTACCAACCTAACGGCTGGTAAAAGATACTGGGATTGACCTGGCATGTCACCAGTTGACTGTCGCCTGCCAAAAAAGAAATATGAAACAAAGGAGGTCACTCCTCACCATAACGTCTAACGACACAAGTGGACTGAAGATAGAAAGATAGTATGATCTCTTCTCACAGTTGACATAGCTGTAAATGGGTACATGACTATGTCAGGAAACAATTTTTGTAATAGCCATGGGAGCTATGAAGTTCTTATTCTTTCGTCGACACTTTCACCAGAAAAAGGGATAGAACACATATGGAGGCACCGAGGTGCAATAAAGTCAATTCTATGAGCCATTTTCATTTTCTGTATGTATGCTTTTTTTCAGGTCACCCCGTTTGTGAACATTATATGGATTCATTAGTTGTGTTGTTTTGTCAGTTAATGAATATAAAAGTCTTCTTATTGCAGAATTCGTACAAAAGAAGCCAACACCTGTGATGGCCAGTTCCCACGTTTTTCTCAATGGTAATCTTCAGATGAATTTGAGTACTTCCTGGACATAAAAGCCACACACTCGGAAAATGTTTATTTCTTCAGGCCTTTGAGATTATGATTGAATTCTCAAGTGATGCCAGCAAGTTAGTCAGAGTAAAGAAGGGATCAGTTACATTTTCAATTATGTGGCTGTGAATTTCAACAAAAAAGGTCTAAAAAGAAACAGTTCAGTTTGAGCAGTAGAAATAACATGATGAAAACAATTGTTTATAAAGTAAAAGCTGAGTTTCTTATTTTTGTCTCAGATCTATTTTTATTAGAACATTAGAGTATTTATAGGAAGTGGAGACATCTGTTGGTGAAGTTCTGGGGTCTAATTGTGAGACTTTTAGTTACATGTGAGGGAGACATCTGTTAGTGAAGGTCTGAGGTCTAATTGTGTGTGAGACTCTTAGTTACTTGTCAGGGAGACATCTGTTGGTGAAGGTCTGAGGTCTATTTGTGTGTGAGACTCTTAGTTACATGGGAGTCAGACATCTGTTGGTGAAGGTCTGAGGTCTAATTGTGTGTGAGACTCTAAGTTACATGGGAGGGAGACATCTGTTGGTGAAGGTCTGAGGTCTAATTGTGTGTGAAACTCTTAGTTACATGGGAGTCAGGCATCTGTTGGTGAAGGTCTGAGGTCTAATTGTGTGTGAGACTCTAAGTTACATGGGAGGGAGACATCTGTTGGTGAAGGTCTGAGGTCTAATTGTGTGTGAAACTCTTAGTTACATGGGAGTCAGGCATCTGTTGGTGAAGGTCTGAGGTCTAATTGTGTGTGAGACTCTTAGTTGTGAGGGAGACATCTGTTGGTGAAGGTCTGAGGTCTAATTGTGTGTGACTCTTAGTTACATGAGAGGGAGACATCTGTCGGTGAAGATCTGAGGTCTAATTGTTTATGAGGCTCTTAGTTACATGTGAAGGAGACATCTGTTGGTGAAGGTCTGAGGTCTAATTGTGTGTGAGACTTTTAATTTTATGAGGAGACATCTGTTGGCAAAGATCAGTAGCCTAATTGCGAGACTGTTAGTTATGTACCTTGCTTGGCAGTTACATAATAGGACCAATGTTACATTCATGTTTACAGTCTTTCGTATTTACACCCGGTGTAGCAGGCTCCTAAAATGTCTTCCAGTACTGAACTTGCCACCTGTCTTGTGCAAGTCTGCTCTTTCATACATTTTGTTTGGATCTCTCACTTTGATTCTTTGTCATGTTTCTGTGGGCCATCTCTTTCTACTTTGTACTTGCAGGTGATGATGATGATGATGAGGAGGTTAATGATGAGGTTGAGGAGGGTGATGATGATGATGATGAGGAGGATGATGATGAGGATGATAATGATGATGAGGTTGATGACGATGAGGATGATGATGATGAATATGATGAGGTTGAGGATGATGATGATGAATATGATGAGGTTGAGGGTGATGAGGATGATGATGATTATGAATATGATTATAATGATGATAAGGATGATGATGATGATTATGAATGCCCACAATGAGTAAGATTCATTTTGTGTACGCCCTTGAAAGGGTGGAAAGTGGTAGATTGCAGTAGATTTCCTCACAACCTAAGTATGCTGGTGAAGGTGGACCAGGGTCCTTCAGGCAGTTGTGATATGTTTGGCTTAATCTGCGTGTTGCTCTCTACTACGGGGATCACGTATTTCCCCTACCTTATTAGCCAGGGTACTATGCAAATAGTCTGTATTGTGGGAGACCTGCATGGAAGTGAGGTGGGGGGTCTAGTGTTTTACCTGACTCTGACTAACATGTCTGACCAGTATGTTGTGCCTGACCCTGACTAACATGTCTGACCAGTATGTTGTGCCTGACCCTGACTAACATGTCTGACCAGTATGTTGTTCCTGACCCTGACTAACATATCTGACCAGTATGTTGTGCCTGACCCTGACTAACATGTCTGACCAGTATGTTTTTCCTGACCCTGACTAACATGTCTGATCAGTATGTTGTGCCTGACCCTGACTAACATGTCTGACCAGTATGTTGTGCCTGACCCTGACTAACATGTCTGACCAGTATGTTGTGCCTGACCCTGACTAACATGTCTGACCAGTATGTTGTGCCTGACCCTGACTAACATGTCTGACCAGTATGTTGTGCCTGAACCTGACTAACATGTCTGACCAGTATGTCGTGCCTGACCCTGACTAACATGTCTGACCAGTATGTTGTGCCTGACCCTGACTAACATATCTGACCAGTATGTTGGGCCTGACCCTGACTAACATGTCTGACCAGTATGTTGTGCCTGACCCTGACTAACATGTCAGACCAGTATGTTGTGCCTGACCCTGACTAACATGTCTGACCAGTATGTTGTGCCTGACCCTGACTAACATGTCTGACCAGTATGTTGTGCCTGACCCTGACTAACATGTCTGACCAGTATGTTGTTCCTGACCCTGACTAACATGTCTGACCAGTATGTTGTGCCTGACCCTGACTAACATGTCTGACCAGTATGTTGTTCCTGACCCTGACTAACATGTCTGATCAGTATGTTGTTCCTGACCCTGACTAACATGTCTGACCAGTATGTTGTGCCTGACCCTGACTAACATGTCTGACCAGTATGTTGTTCCTGACCCTGACTAACATGTCTGACCAGTATGTTGTGCCTGGCCCTGACTAACATGTCTGACCAGTATGTTGTTCCTGACCCTGACTAACATGTCTGACCAGTATGTTGTGTCTGACCCTGACTAACATGTCTGACCAGTATGTTGTGCCTGACCCTGACTAACATGTCTGACCAGTATGTTGTGCCTGACTCTGATTAACATGTCTGACCAGTATGTTGTGCCTGACCCTGACTAACATGTCTGACCAGTATGTTGTTCCTGACCCTGACTAACATGTCTGACCAGTATGTTGTTCCTGACCCTGACTAACATGTCTGACCAGTATGTTGTGCCTGACCCTGACTAACATGTCTGACCAGTATGTTGTGCCTGACCCTGACTAACATGTCTGACCAGTATGTCGTGCCTGACCCTGACTAACATGTCTGACCAGTATGTTGTGCCTGACCCTGACGAACATGTCTGACCAGTATGTTGTGCCTGAGCCTGACTAACATGTCTGACCAGTATGTTGTGCCTGACCCTGACTAACATGTCTGACCAGTATGTTGTGCCTGACCCTGACTAACATGTCTGACCAGTATGTTGTTCCTGACCCTGACTAACATATCTGACCAGTATGTTGTGCCTGACCCTGACTAACATGTCTGACCAGTATGTTTTTCCGGACCCTGACTAACATGTCTGATCAGTATGTTGTGCCTGACCCTGACTAACATGTCTGACCAGTATGTTGTGCCTGACCCTGACTAACATGTCTGACCAGTATGTTGTGCCTGACCCTGACTAACATGTCTGACCAGTATGTTGTGCCTGGCCCTGACTAACATGTCTGACCAGTATGTTGTTCCTGACCCTGACTAACATGTCTGACCAGTATGTTGTGTCTGACCCTGACTAACATGTCTGACCAGTATGTTGTGCCTGACCCTGACTAACACGTCTGACCAGTATGTTGTGCCTGACCCTGACTAAAACGTCTGACCAGTATGTTGTGCCTGACCCTGACTAACATGTCTGACCAGTATGTTGTTCCTTACCCTGACTAACATGTCTGACCAGTATGTTGTTCCTGACCCTGACTAACATGTCTGACCAGTATGTTGTTCCTGACCCTGACTAACATGTCTGACCAGTATGTTGTGCCTGACCCTGACTAACATGTCTGACCAGTATGTCGTGCCTGACCCTGACTAACATGTCTGACCAGTATGTTGTGCCTGACCCTGACGAACATGTCTGACCAGTATGTCGTGCCTGACCCTGACTAACATGTCTGACCAGTATGTTGTTCCTGACCCTGACTAACATGTCTGACCAGTATGTTGTTCCTGACCCTGACTAACACGTCTGACCAGTATGTTGTTCCTGACCCTGACTAACACGTCTGACCAGTATGTTGTGCCTGACCCTGACTAAAACGTCTGACCAGTATGTTGTTCCTGACCCTGACTAACACGTCTGACCAGTATGTTGTGCCTGACCCTGACTAACATGTCTGACCAGTATGTTGTACGTGACCAGACGCAAGTCTTCTTTCCCCTTACCTACAGGTGTATTACTTAAACCTTTTGACTCCCTCTGAATAATGAGTAAGGAATAAAATTGCAAAATTCACACATGAATTATTGATGGGAAACAATGATAGGTGCACATTGTAGTAGGAACTGTGTTCCAGTTCTGGGAAAACTATAAATGGAACTTTAAAATCTGAGCCAGTTATTTCAACACCTGTCTTGTAGTCTGGACATGGGTTTGGATCCTGGTAAGGGCTAATTTTTATCTGTTTGCAGTGAAGTAAATAGCAAGTCTACACACTATGCTGCTACTGCCAGAACAAGTATCATTTATTCCTCAGCCCTATAAATTCACCAGGAGAACCACAGCAAAGGAAAAAACCCCACTAAATCTCAACGTAAAACCAGCCCACTCAAATAAAATAGACAAAACACATACAGGAATATAACTGTCAAACCAGCTCACTCAAATAAAATAGACAAAACACATACAGGAATATAACTGTCAAACCAGCTATTCAAATAAAATAAATAAAACACATACAGGAATATAACTGTCAAACCAGCTCACTCAAATAAAATAGACAAATCACATGGAGGAATATAACTGTCAAACCAACTCACTCAAATAAAATAGACAAAACACATACAGGAATATAACTGTCAAACCAGCTCACTCAAATAAAATAGACAAAACACATACAGGAATATAACTGTCAAACCAGCTCACTCAAATAAAATAGACAAAACACATACAGGAATATAACTGTCAAACCAGCTCACTCAAATAAAATAGACAAAACACATACAGGAATATAACTGTCAAACCAGCTCACTCAAATAAAATAGACAAAACACATACAGGAATATAACTGTCAAACCAGCTCACTCAAATAAAATAGACAAAACACATACAGGAATATAACTGTCAAACCAGCTCACTCAAATAAAATAGACAAAACACATACAGGAATACATAATTTCACTGTATAGGATTGCACCTGGCCGCACAATACATATATGTATGTGGTTCTCAACCATTCCGAGATAAAATAAAATGACATTTGGCCGAAGCCCCCACCTACTCTGCCTTGTGACATTGACTCTTTCTAGGTGACAGGAGTCACTGATGTTTGATAATTTAGGAATTCTCCAAGAATTACTTACTTACTTAGTCGCTCCTCTTCTACCGTGAGGTGTAGAGGTTTGCCAAAGAGAACGCCACACTGCTCTATCCGCCGTCTTTTTCCTGGCCTCTTTCCAATCCAGCCCTCTATCACTTAGGGACTGTCGTATGTTGTCTTCCCAACATACTTTGGGACGTCCTCGGGGTCTGCGTCCTTGACTTTTGATCTCCCATGATCGCTTTGGTATCCGATCTTCTTCCATTCTACAGACATGGCCAAACCACTGTAGTTGGGACTGCTCCACTCGTGTCTGCAGGGGTTGAACTTCAAGATTGCTACGTATTGTCTGGTTACGGATCTTGTCCCTTTTCGTCACCTGAACCACCTTTCTTAGGTACCTCATTTCTGAAGTTTGTAATTGCCTTTCTTGGGCTGTAGTCATTGCCCATGACTCACATCCATATGTCAGGACAGGCACATAGGTCGAGCAGTATACATCCATCTTTGTTTTCCTGCTTATTTCTCTTCTACTGAGGAAACCTCTGTTTATTGCATGGAACAGTCTACCTGCTGCTGCCCTTCGTGCAGTTAACTCCTCTTTGATTCCTCCCCTGGTGTCTATTACCACTCCTAGATATTTAAAGTTGCTGATCTGCTCTAGTGCTCGTGTTCCCAGGGTTATCTGATGTCTCTTTTCATCTCTGGCGATCACCGTGGTTTTTGTTTTGGAGTTGCTGATGTGCATTCCTCTCTTCTTCAACTCTTCTTCCCAGACCTGCAAGTTGATCTGGAGATGTGCTTCGGTTTTCGTGATCAGGGCCACATCGTCTGCAAATGCTAGGTCCGATATGTAACTTGGTCTCATCTTCCAGTACCCTACTTCATACTTTTTTGTCCGTTCCTTGCAGGCTTTGATGGCTTCATCCACGAGGAGTATGAAAAGGTACGGTGATAGAATGTCCCCCTGTCTTACTCCGCTAGTGGTCTTGAACTCTCCTGACTTTTGATCCAAGAATTTTAATAACAATAATTGAAAAATGCTTTGTGAACAAGAAAGAGGTCTCAAAAGTTGAAAGTTGTAGGGAGAAGAAATTGTGCAGTAAGATGGACAAAAGGAAACAGAGTCTTTAAGAAACATTGAATATGGCAAAACAAATTTTAAAAAATATCACCATAAAATGTTAGAAAAGTTTGTACTTCATAACAAACTTCTTGCCCTTCTTGCTTGGTCCCAGCTTACCAGTTGGAATGCAGCTGTTATCAGACTGCACAGCATCATCAAATAATTTGTAGAAAGATCACATAGCTATTATTAGAATATCTAATTCATGTCTCCAGATGAACATTTCAAGATTGTTGTATGTTCAAAGTTCTGTGTTGTCTGTTATACACATATGTGTTAAATGTTCTGTGTTGTCTGTTATACACATATGTGTTAAATGTTCTGTGTTGTCTGTTATACACATATGTGTTAAATGTTCTGTGTTGTCTGTTATACACATATGTGTTAAATGTTCTGTGTTGTCTGTTATACACATATGTGTTAAATGTTCTGTGTTGTCTGTTATACACATATGTGTTAAATGTTCTGTGTTGTCTGTTATACACATATGTGTTAAATGTTCTGTGTTGTCTGTTATACACATATGTGTTAAATGTTCTGTGTTGTCTGTTATACACATATGTGTTAAATGTTCTGTGTTGTCTGTTATACACATATGTGTTAAATGTTCTGTGTTGTCTGTTATACACATATGTGTTAAATGTTCTGTGTTGTATGTTATACACATATGTGTTAAATGTTCTGTGTTGTCTGTTATACACATATGTGTTAAATGTTCTGTGTTGTCTGTTATACACATATGTGTTAAATGTTCTGTGTTGTCTGTTATACACATACGTGTTAAATGTTCTGTGTTGTCTGTTATACACATATGTGTTAAATGTTCTGTGTTGTCTGTTATACACATATGTGTTAAATGTTCTGTGTTGTCTGTTATACACATATGTGTTAAATGTTCTGTGTTGTCTGTTATACACATATGTGTTAAATGTTCTGTGTTGTCTGTTATACACATATGTGTTAAATGTTCTGTGTTGTCTGTTATAAACATATGTGTTAAATGTTCTGTGTTGTCTGTTATACACATATGTGTTAAATGTTCTGTGTTGTCTGTTATACACATATGTGTTAAATGTTCTGTGTTGTCTGTTATACACATATGTGTTAAATGTTCATTGTTGTCTGTTATACACATATGTGTTAAATGTTCTGTGTTGTCTGTTATACACATATGTGTTAAATGTTCTGTGTTGTCTGTTATACACATATGTGTTAAATGTTCTGTGTTGTCTGTTATACACATATGTGTTAAATGTTCTGTGTTGTATGTTATACACATATGTGTTAAATGTTCTGTGTTGTCTGTTATACACATATGTGTTAAATGTTCTGTGTTGTCTGTTATACACATATGTGTTAAATGTTCTGTGTTGTCTGTTATACACATACGTGTTAAATGTTCTGTGTTGTCTGTTATACACATATGTGTTAAATGTTCTGTGTTGTCTGTTATACACATATGTGTTAAATGTTCTGTGTTGTCTGTTATACACATATGTGTTAAATGTTCTGTGTTGTCTGTTATACACATATGTGTTAAATGTTCTGTGTTGTCTGTTATACACATATGTGTTAAATGTTCTGTGTTGTCTGTTATACACATATGTGTTAAATGTTCTGTGTTGTCTGTTATACACATATGTGTTAAATGTTCTGTGTTGTCTGTTATACACATATGTGTTAAATGTTCTGTGTTGTCTGTTATACACATATGTGTTAAATGTTCTGTGTTGTCTGTTATACACATATGTGTTAAATGTTCTGTGTTGTCTCCCATAGACATGTGTGCTCAAAGTACTGTGTTGTCTCACATAGACATGTTTGCTCAAAGTACTGTGTTGTCTCACATAGACATGTTTGCTCAAAGTACTGTGTTGTCTCACATAGACATGTTTGCTCAAAGTACTGTGTTGTCTCCCATAGACATGTTTGCTCAAAGTGCTGTGTTGTCTCCCATAGACATGTTTGCTCAAAGTACTGTGTTGTCTCACATAGACATGTTTGCTCAAAGTACTGTGTTGTCTCACATAGACATGTTTGCTCAAAGTGCTGTGTTGTCTCACATAGACATGTTTGCTCAAAGTACTGTGTTGTCTCACATAGACACGTTTGCTCAAAGTACTGTGTTGTCTCACATAGACACGTTTGCTCAAAGTACTGTGTTGTCTCACATAGACATGTTTGCTCAAAGTACTGTGTTGTCTGTCTGCCATGAACATGTTTACTCAAAGTACTGTGTTGTCTGTCTGCCATAAACATGTTTACTTAAAGTACTGTGTTTTCTGTCTGCCATAAACATGTTTACTCAAGGTACTGTGTTGTCTGCCATAGGTATGTTTAAACAGCCACAGGTACCGGGGAAAGGAAAAACAAAACTCATAGCATACGCAGACGACACTGTATTTTTCGCATCAAATTATACGTCCATAGAAAACATCTTAAATACCTTTGAGACCTTTGGCAAACAGAGTGGCTCCAAAGTAAATATTCTTAAATCCAAAATTATGGGAATAGGAAAGTGGAAATTTAAAACTGACTTCCCCTTCCAATTAATGCAGGAACAGAAATTAAAAATATATGGCATAGACTACCAGGCAAACCCTCTCAATAAAAACAAAGAAATGTGGCGAAAATTAACACAAAAGATCAAAGATAAGTTGCAACTATATACATTTAAGGCTACAACAATATTTGGCTGAGGCATTCTAATAAACACCCTTATCATACCTCAATTAATATATACGTGTAACATTTTCAGTCCCCCACCAGAGATCATCACAGAAATGAGAATGCTGATTAGAACTTTCGTTTTTATACACACCACAGCCTCCATCAAACACAAAACATTAATGTAAGACAAAAACCGCGGTGGAATTGCCCTACACGACATTACAACCAAAATACAAGCTCTTAGATTAAAATTTTTAAGCGACATAATCGCACAACCCAACGAATACTCACTTGCGCACTATTATGTAGGACTTAAAATTAGTAAATTTTGCAAAGTACAAAATAACACGCCACATTTCTTTGGAACCGCATCACCCTTCTATAAAGAGTGCACTAAATACATGCAAGGAAATGAACACTTACTTATGCTAGACACTAAAACTATTTATAAACTAATAAAATCTCAAGAGTCATCACTTAAATACAGAATAAAAGTAGGCTATCTTTTCTTTATTACAGACTTTACATATATATTCAGCAGCCTTCGCGCATTAAAAGTATCACCAAAAGTTAAGGAAGTCACATACAGACTACTATATAATATAACACCAATAGGACTCAAACAATTCCACAGGTACAAAACTCGCATACCCAAATGTCAACTATGCAGACAGAACATACCAGAAACAGAAGAACATATATTTTCAAATGCAATATAGTAACGCAAACTGTACATACATTAAGACAGATAATAAACAAACACACAAAAACCAAAGTAAATATGTACAAGGCAATTATGCTAAATAACATTCCCAAAACAGACAAAAACACTCAAGACACATTACTAACACTCTTGGCAACATTAACTTAACGTCTTTATACTGGTTTAGAAGACTCTGCAGAGTCTGTATATATTCACACATTTAGTTTGGACTTGCAGAAACAAAGCAACATACGAACTACTCATTTACACTCCTGAATTGTTTAAACATATATATATATATATATATATTTATTTGTGGGAGTTTTTCACTTTGGAATGAATGTGTTTTTCTTTATACTGGACAGCAAAACTGCTGTGTTTTTTTTCTGCCAGTTACGGAAATTTACTTCTCCAATTTGTAAATTGTGTTCAAAATGCTTCAAATCTCTACATGAGGAACATTCATTGAAGACATTCTCCTTCAATTATATCCTATCTTCCTCTTCTTTAAGCCAAACCCTTTATTCCATACTCCTTTGTCTACTTAACTGGATAAAACATGTCTCCTTCCCTCCTCTCTCGACCATTCCCATTCTATTCCTCTTTCCTATCTTACACCCATATATTCATACGTGAAGTCTATTGCAATTGGAATTTGTGGCAAATGAATATTCTCAATGTCAAATTGTAAATAAAATTCACTTTAAAAGGAAGGTGGTACTCCCAGGGGCGAGGCCCTTCCATTGCACTCCGGTTGGGTTGACCCCTGTGATCGCCCCGAATGTGGACGACTCGATTGCGTAATTTTTGCGTAAGGGGGACTGCGTTCGCGCTATCCCCTCAATAATCAATTGACCTGAATGGTTCTTGTAGTTTTGTTACTCGTCATACTTGCTCGAAAAGTATTTCATAAATCAGAGGTGGTTAAGAAAGAATAGCTTAGTTTTTATATGTTTACATGAAGGACTGCGTTTGCTTTATCCCCTCAATAATCAATTGACATGCATGGTTCTTTTAAGTTTTGTCACGCGTCATACTTGCTCGAAAAGTATTTCAATAATCAGATGACATGAATTGTTCTTTTAAGTTTTGTCACTCATCATACGGCTCGGAAAGTTGTAGCATGGCCTGATGAACATAAGGGGACATAATCGTTCACCTGTTCTAAAAATAGAAATCCAGCCAGGGAAAACTGATCTAATTTGTGGCTGTTCGGCTGTAATAGAGAATAAAAAAGCGCGCTAAGACTGCCTCTTACATGGTAGACCATGGTATCTTAGCTACCAATTGACCTGATTAGTACGCTGTGTAAAGCTAGACGCAATCAGCTAGTAGCTTCAATGACATGTTAGCAAACGCGCGAAAAAGCGGCAAAGCTGATTGCGTCCAGCCTTACACAGCGTATTAATTAGGTCATTTGTTAGCTAAGAGACCATGGCCCACCATGTAAGAGACATTCTTAGCGCGCTTTTATTTTCTCATATTTTTTATTTTTTTATTTTTTTTATTTTATGTGTTTGCCTCACTAGTTTCTACTGGCGGAGGCGCGCCTATTCCGACCCAGACCGCAGTCAATTTGGGCGATATTAAGACGCATAAACCAGTGCTTGGATGCGTGTGTGTATCTGTTTGTACCTAACCTGGTGTTTCCGTGATGTTCCTCCCGTTGTTCCTCGCTTCTAATTATCCTTTCGTTATGTGTTTGCCTCACTAGTTTCTACTGGCGGAGGCGCGCCTATTCCACCCCAGACCGTAGTCAATTTGGGCGATATTAAGACGCATAAACCAGTGCTTGGATGCGTGTGTGTATCTGTTTGTACCTAGCCTGGTATTTCCGTGATGTTCCTCCCGTTGTTCCTCGCTTTTGCTGTTCCTAGTTGTCCGCCGTAGGTATTTGCATAAATATGCACAATAGTTTTCCTGGGACCATTTTTATTTTCTGTCATACTTGATTCGGATCTTTTTTTTTTTTTTTTTTTTTTTTTTGTTTCCTGATTTCTTTCTTTCTTTTTTTTTTTTTTGTCCCCTCTTTCCTTCTTTTTTTTTTTTTTTTTTTTTTCCTTCTATTTTATAAAAAAAAATATAAAGCCCCCTCATACATTTTATACACAATTGTGAAGATAGCAGTGTAGTGAGGTGTACAACGAGAATGAATGAGATGGAATGATTGGGAAATATAACAAACAATATACTTGATACATAAGGATTAAGAGTACAATATAAATTAATTGAAATGTGTCTTCCTTCTGTTGTGAGGCCCATCTGTGTTGACTTCCTTCTGTCTGGTCTTGGTGTATCAGGTTTTGCCTGCTCTCATATTTTTCCATCGCATTCATGTACTCCAACTTGTAAGCGATTCACTGATTTGTGTGTCCCCTTGTAGATCCCTCATCTCACCTGTGCCCTCTAGCTCTCGCAGTCAATTATGTGTTGAATGTGTGGTAGGCTCAGGAACAGAAGAACAATAGAAAGGTAGATAATTGATTAAATAATTATAGATACAAAAAGGTTGATGTAATAGTAGTATAATTATATTAAGTGTGGATATATAGTGGTGAGGATGCCCGCAGAAGGGATATACATATATAAACCTATAAATACATACATAAGTGTAAATTAAAATGTCCACATATATATACTCATACGTACATATCTACACACCTACATATCTACACACCTACATATGTGCACATCTACATGTGTGCACACTGTAGCGTTCGTGATTTGTCACACCCACTTGCTACATAACCGATGGGCTAATTGTAGTGTGAGTCTGTTACATCATCAGTCGACGCATCCTCCCACTGAATCCACAAGCATCGACCACCGATCACCACGTGCAAGGCACAGGCGACACAGAAACTGTGGCCAAGCTAGATCAATCCACCGAGTCTATCGCCACATGGGCAACTGTGTGTTAATTTACCCACTGGCAACAATAGGTCAAATTTAGTAGAATGTAACCACACGAAGCACCACATTTTTAAGTCGCGAGGTATACCACTGTCATTTTCAGATCCAACTCAGCACGTGGAAAATGGACCTCCTGCACCGCAGGAGAATAACCCCGTGTGCAGTCATCGCAGGAAAGACGAATCTTACGCATCGTCGGACTGCGCACCAAACAAAGTGTCAAGACCTGCTATGTCTCCAACAGCCCACCAAGAACGCTTAGAGATGGTCGCACATGTCAGCAGGGCATTTCTGCTCGCTCCGGCACATGGCTAGAGGGTACACGTCTGTCCTACAGGGAGACCACTCTCTTCATGTATTGAGCAAAGAGATGAATGGTATTGCCTTCCGTAAATCAGAGCCAGGAGCTGCCAATAATGCTGCCATAAAATGGGACATCCACCTCCGTGAGGCTTGTGCAAATTCATCAATTGCCCACAAAACTCACAACCCAGCATCAAGGTCTCTTTTGGGTCAACAATAACAACAACAACAAAAAAAAAAAAAAAAAACAAACTAAGTGACAGCTGTTTTGGTATGGAAGACTGTGTGGTCATAGAATTTCAGACAGGGTGTGCCCTTAACACGCTCCAGGATGTCTGAGACGCCCAGCTCGTCAAGTTATCAACAAGAAAAAATTTGATATTTTGTTTCTCTAAGTACGGTGACCCTACCAATAGTCCTTTTTTATACTGCTGGATTCGTCACGTCCATCTACACACGATTTTTGCCGGTAAAAGCACCGCATGCTAGGTCACAAATGGCTTTTGACCGATTTATTAATTTTCCACCGATTGGGCCAGGCCGACTTTTCGGGGGGAAAGGTGAAGTAGGTTGTTGGGAAAGATCTTTATCTTGTACATCTGCCCATTTTACTTGTTTAGATGACAGAACTACGCTTGAAATGGAGACCAACAGTTGTATCGATATTGTAAACACAGTATCGATTCTTTGTTATGGTTTCCATGGTTTTCCATCGGAGCGCCTAGGCCTTATCCGGGAAGGTCCAAATATTTAAATTTTTCCGAAGAATTCACATTCATCTTCTTGTATCTCAGAAACCAACAAGCACACAAAAACAACACCGATACCAACAAGTTCTTCATTCAATTGTGTCTATAAACACAAGAAAATCATACTTATTGACCACCAAATAGAACAGTTATAATTTTTGAAATTTGCAAAATTAAAAAATGTGAGAAATTTTCAAAAACTCAATGCAGTGTGCTAAAGGTTAAAGTACCGCTTTTTCTATTACTTTCTCTGTTTCTTTTTTAATTGTTTGGTAAGATTTTTGGTTGTCTTCTGTTTTGTATTTCCTGTATTTCTTTAGAGCTTTTTGTCTTTTTTAAATTTGGTTAGTGCATTCCTCATTCCACCAGGGTACAGGTGTTTTGTTGTTTTTACGGTTACCGTAATGGTTTTCTTTTCCTGTGGATTGTATTAAGTTAGCTGGCATGTTTTTGTTGGGAATGTGCTTTATAGCTATCTGCAGGATGTTGGTTGTTAGGTTATGGTTGAATACGTCTACGTTATCTGAGATTAAGTCTTCTCTTTTGAGTCTGAGCAGATCTTCTTGGAATCCGTTCCAGTCTGCCTTATGGTAGTTGAAATAGGGTCTGATTGATCCAGTGTTTCGTATGTATTTTTCTTTTAAATAAATTGCTATGGGCAGGTGGTCCGATCCTGCATTATCCAGAACTTCCCATTTGATGGTTGCTAAGTTTGGCGTCATTATTGTGATGTCTATAGCCGTATCTGATCCATTTGGATTGTTATTTATTCTGGTCATTGACCCATCGTTTATTATTATTAGATTGTTTTCTTCGCAGAAGGTCATTATTTGTTTCCCTGCCGTGTCTATCGCGCTTCCTCCCCATGCTGGATGATGTGCGTTGAAATCCCCTACTATGATTGTTCTATTGTTTATTTGTGCTTTGATTGTTTCCATGTCATTTGTGGTGAATTTTCCTCTTGGGTTGTATATGTTTATTATTGTGATGCTCGCTGGACTACTGTCTATTTTAATGGATAGGCCTTCTAGGTTTTCGGTATTAAATGGATCCCAGTCCATTATTTTGTATTCTTCATTTACTATAAAGGCTACTCCTCCTTTCGCTCCTGTCTCTCTATCGTTCCTAACTATATTGTATTTTGGAATATTGAGTCTTTTGGTTGGGTTGAGCATGGTTTCTTGAATCGCATATATTATTGTTTCTTTTCCCAGATTGGCCAGTCCTAGGTATGGCTTAAAGTTTTTGTGTAGGCCTCTGCAGTTCCATTGTATTATTTTCATTTTGTGTTTTTTTTTCACTTTGCTTGTGCTACGTGGAATTGTTAGTCTTTCTTGAGGTTCAGTGGTTCAATCCGGTCCAATTATAAAAGTATTGTTCTGATTTGGGAGATTTATTTTTATTTTTTTTAAAAATTTTTTATTAACTATCTATTAGATTATGCTTGCAAGGTTCTGACCTTGGCTGTTTTCCACTCTTTTCCAACAAAGTTTTGATTCATCACTTTTATAAAATAGCATAAATCATATTACCTTGATTCTGCATGGGCGATGTTTTACAAACCGATACTTTACCCTGTTGCTTGTGCTTCCTGTTTTACAGCATTTCCGAATATCCTCTTCACGTCTGTCTCGCGCGCCTGGCTCTGAGTAGATGGATAGACCTGGGGGTCCTACTTTTGTTTGATGTTGACCGATGTTTTCTCATATAGCCGAATAGCCACAAATTAGGTCCGTCTTCCCGGCCTGGATTTCTATTTTTAGAACAGGGGAACGATTATGTCCCCTTATGTTTCTCTGCTTGCTGCTGGGCTCTGCAGTCTCTTCTGTCGGTCATGGATTGCAGATTTGTAATCTTTTCAAGTTCTACAATTGGCGTTGACTTCAAGCCTCCTGTTATAACTCTCATGGCTTGGTTTTGAAGTTTGCTAATTTTATCGAAGTTCGCCTTTGCTGCTGTTGTTCATGCCGCAATGCCATACTCGAGAACTGGTCTCACTCTTCCAGTGTACAGTTTCTTTCGTCTGCTCCCCAGCTTGTGCCAGCAAGTTTCCTCATGATTGCCATTCTTTCTCTGGCTCTCATTCGGTTTCTCTCGATCTGACTTTTCCATGTCATGCACCGATCAAATGTGACTCCCAAGTAGTTTGGGTTGTTGTTTGGCCGCAGATATTTGCCGTTAAGACTTATTTTGGTGTTTTGGTGTTTATTTGAAAGCGAGAATATAGTACATGTTGTTTTTTCCTCGTTTATTTTGACCAGCCATGAGTTCGCCCACTCCTCCAACGATGTTAGGGCCTGCTGCATCCGATTGTTTGCTACGGTGAGATTTTTTTCAGAGGTCCACATAGCCAGATCGTCTGCAAACATGGAGCTGTGGACTCTTCTTGGTATATTCTCTGTGATGTTGTTTATATACACCAGGAAAAGTGTTTGTGACAGAACCCCCCCCCCCCCCCCTCCCCCGCCCCTCCCCTTGGAGTACTCCTTGCTCCAGTGTCAACTTTTTGCTCATCTGCCCTTGTACTTGAACTCTGGCTGTTCTGTTTTCGAGGTAGTTGCTGAACCATCTGTACATTTTTCCAGATACTTCACTTCTTCGTAGCTTGACTTTAAGTCCCTCTTTCCACACCTTGTCAAATGCCTTCTCTAGATCCACCCAAACCACTACTGCATGCTTTTTCTCTTGTTAAGCATCCTCTATTTTCTGTGCCATGAGAGTGATCTGGTCCTCAGTGGATCTGTGTTGTCTAAATCCTGTTTGCTGAGGGATTAATATGTGTTTTTCTTCCAGGTGCCACATCAGTCTGGTGTTTATCATACGCTCCATCAGTTTACCTACACAGCTCAGTAGACTGATAGGCCTGTATCCATTTGGATCTGTTCTATCTTTTTCTTTCTTTGGTACTGGTATAAGTACAGCATCTTTCCATGCCTGCGGTACAATTCCCCTTTTCCAGCTTTGGTTCAGGACTGATAGTTACTTCCTCTTTGCTGTTTGGCCCAACCCCATCAGCATTTCGTATGTTACCCCATCTTTTCCGGGCGATTTCTTTTTCTTTAAAGTTCTCATGGCCTCATCCATTTCATTCATTGTTAGTTTTGCCATCATGTGCTCCTCTGGTGCAATCTTGATGTTGTCGTGCCTCTTTTGTTCTTCACTAATGTATGTGTGCCTGTCTGTAGGGACATCAATGTGGTTTGCTCTGGCATAATGTTCTATAAAGGCGTTTGCTGTTTTTTTTCCGGTAAGCATGTTGTCGCCTTGCTTGATGGTAATTTGTTTATTTGATGGTGTTTCGTCATTAATGGCTCTGACTAAATTCCATAGTTTGTTCCCTTCTTTATCTAAATTGAGGCTTTCTGGTTTGTTTTTCCAGCTGTCTCTTGTTATTTGGTTCAGTGTTCTTTTGTATTTCGCAGTGATGACCTTGAGGGCGATATTGGCTTCCATAGATTGCTCTATCTCTGACATGTTCCTAGCCTTTGAGACTTCATCCTCCGCTTTCTGCAGTTCATGATTCCAATATGGCTTGTAGTTTTTCTTTGCCCCTCTTGGGATGGTTTCGGTGGCTGCTTGCAGTATTGCTTTGCTTAAGCTTTCCACCATGGGTTTCATATTGTTGTTCACGAGAACCTCAATCCATGAGAAACTCATTCCATGAGAAATTCAACCCATGAGAAACTCATTCCATGAGAAACTCAATCCACGAGAACCTCAATCCATGAGAAACTCAATCCACGAGAACCTCAATCCATGAGAAACTCAGTCCACGAGAACCTCAATCCACGAGAAACTCAATCCACGAGAAACTGTATAAAACTCAAAAGCTGCTGCTGTAGCGGCAATGAGGAGATGCATTTCTGGTGTCTGCACGGATCACATTTGAACTTCCCATTCTAAGCTTTCTTTTTCAGAAAAGGGTAATTCTTCTCGAGTTATTTGGTAAATATGCACGCTCTTTTCGGCATTGTAAAAAAAGATTTAAAGAAAAAAAAAAAAAAAAAATCTATGCCCAAATAAATTTCGGAAAAGGACGGGGTAGAATCTACAAAATATGGCGAAATGTAAACAGTTCCAAGCAGATGAGCTTTTTGCTTTGTTGTTGTTCAAAGATTTGCTGTTCTGGATTCTACTGTCGAAGGCGCCTTTCAACTCATAGTTTTCTTAGATTATATCTGGACGTCTTGGCCAGTGTATGGATCCGTGTATCTGTTTGTAATGTGGACGTCTTGGCCAGTGTATGGATCCGTGTATCTGTTTGTAATGTGGACGTCTTGGCCAGTGTATGGATCCGTGTATCTGTTTGTAATGTGGACGTCTTGGCCAGTGTATGGATCCGTGTATCTGTTTGTAATGTGGACGTCTTGGCCAGTGTATGGATCCGTGTATCTGTTTGTAATGTGGACGTCTTGGCCAGTGTATGGATCCGTGTATCTGTTTGTAATGTGGACGTCTTGGCCAGTGTATGGATCCGTGTATCTGTTTGTAATGTGGACGTCTTGACCAGTGTATGGATCCGTGTATCTGTTTGTAATGTGGACGTCTTGGCCAGTGTATGGATCCGTGTATCTGTTTGTAATGTGGACGTCTTGGCCAGTGTATGGATCCGTGTATCTGTTTGTAATGTGGACGTCTTGGCCAGTGTATGGATCCGTGTATCTGTTTGTAATGTGGACGTCTTGGCCAGTGTATGGATCCGTGTATCTGTTTGTAATGTGGACGTCTTGGCCAGTGTATGGATCCGTGTATCTGTTTGTAATGTGGACGTCTTGGCCAGTGTATGGATCCGTGTATCTGTTTGTAATGTGGACGTCTTGGCCAGTGTATGGATCCGTGTATCTGTTTGTAATGTGGACGTCTTGGCCAGTGTATGGATCCGTGTATCTGTTTGTAATGTGGACGTCTTGGCCAGTGTATGGATCCGTGTATCTGTTTGTAATGTGGACGTCTTGGCCAGTGTATGGATCCGTGTACCTGTTTGTAATGTGGACGTCTTGGCCAGTGTATGGATCCGTGTACCTGTTTGTAATGTGGACGTCTTGGCCAGTGTATGGATCCGTGTATCTGTTTGTAATGTGGACGTCTTGGCCAGTGTATGGATCCGTGTATCTGTTTGTAATGTGGACGTCTTGGCCAGTGTATGGATCCGTGTATCTGTTTGTAATGTGGACGTCTTGGCCAGTGTATGGATCCGTGTATCTGTTTGTAATGTGGACGTCTTGGCCAGTGTATGGATCCGTGTATCTGTTTGTAATGTGGACGTCTTGGCCAGTGTATGGATCCGTGTATCTGTTTGTAATGTGGACGTCTTGGCCAGTGTATGGATCCGTGTATCTGTTTGTAATGTGGACGTCTTGGCCAGTGTATGGATCCGTGTATCTGTTTGTAATGTGGACGTCTTGGCCAGTGTATGGATCCGTGTATCTGTTTGTAATGTGGACGTCTTGGCCAGTGTATGGATCCGTGTATCTGTTTGTAATGTGGACGTCTTGGCCAGTGTATGGATCCGTGTACCTGTTTGTAATGTGGACGTCTTGGCCAGTGTATGGATCCGTGTATCTGTTTGTAATGTGGACGTCTTGGCCAGTGTATGGATCCGTGTATCTGTTTGTAATGTGGACGTCTTGGCCAGTGTATGGATCCGTGTATCTGTTTGTAATGTGGACGTCTTGGCCAGTGTATGGATCCGTGTATCTGTTTGTAATGTGGACGTCTTGGCCAGTGTATGGATCCGTGTATCTGTTTGTAATGTGGACGTCTTGGCCAGTGTATGGATCCGTGTATCTGTTTGTAATGTGGACGTCTTGGCCAGTGTATGGATCCGTGTATCTGTTTGTAATGTGGACGTCTTGGCCAGTGTATGGATCCGTGTATCTGTTTGTAATGTGGACGTCTTGGCCAGTGTATGGATCCGTGTATCTGTTTGTAATGTGGACGTCTTGGCCAGTGTATGGATCCGTGTATCTGTTTGTAATGTGGACGTCTTGGCCAGTGTATGGATCCGTGTATCTGTTTGTAATGTGGACGTCTTGGCCAGTGTATGGATCCGTGTATCTGTTTGTAATGTGGACGTCTTGGCCAGTGTATTGGTGCGTGTGTGTTAATCTATTTATAATGTGTTTTACAAGTAGAGCAATTTTGCCAATCCTGGACACGAAGTGATTTTTAACCCGACCTGTTCGGATGCTTCTTCATCTTTGGTGTTCGTTCTGAAAAGAATGTTGTGTCGTAGTATACAGCGAGGCTGTGATATCTGCGTCTTTCGTCCCGACACATCCTATTTCCGCTGACTATTTTGAGTACCGGGTTTGCCTTCCCACTGCGGATCCTATCCCTTGGCCAGACTAGACTAGTGAATAGTGCAACCTGTTTCTAGGGCCGCCACGTCGAGGCAGAACCGGGTCTTGGTCAGCTATGGTTCGCTGACCCTGATGCAAGCAGCCAGCTATGAGTCGCCATGCATTACTGCACCTTGGCCCCAATATGTTGGAATTGCAAACCAAGCTCGCACTGGACTACACCCCGCACTCCTCCCACCACTGACCATATAAATAATAAAGAGTCAACATCGCTATTGGCTGACAGCTGACCCATCATGCACGAGCAGACGCCATTGGTCACTATGCTCTCTCACCCTCTACCTCTATCTCTCTCTCTCTCTCTCTCTCTCTCTCTCTCTCTCTCGCTGTGTGTGTGGATTCCTTACAAACTGGATTGGGTCAATCCAAATGTAGTGTCCAGACAATATACTCCGTAAATTGGAGATGGGCCAAATGAACATTGACACGTGCGTGACACAGAATGAATTCAATTCAAACACAATATTGATATCGAGACATGTTTACTGACAACACCAAAACATATTACAATAAATTCCATAAAACACGCAAACATCTGCATCACAATAATGTAATATATTGTAGATAATGTAATATATTGTAGATAATGTAATATATTGTAGATAATGTAATATATTGTAGATAATGTAATATATTGTAGATAATGAAATATATTGTAGATAATGAAATATATTGTAGATAATGAAATATATTGTAGATAATGAAATATATTGTAGATAAGGAAATATATTGTAGATAATGTAATATATTGTAGATAATGAAATATATTGTAGATAATGAAATATATTGTAGATAATGAAATATATTGTAGATAATGAAATATATTGTAGATAATGAAATATATTGTAGATAATGAAATATATTGTAGATAATGAAATATATTGTAGATAATGAAATATATTGTAGATAAGGAAATATATTGTAGATAATGTAATATATTGTAGATAATGAAATATATTGTAGATAATGAAATATATTGTAGATAATGAAATATATTGTAGATAATGAAATATATTGTAGATAATGAAATATATTGTAGATAATGAAATATATTGTAGATAATGAAATATATTGTAGATAATGAAATATATTGTAGATAATGAAATATATTGTAGATAATGAAATATATTGTAGATAATGAAATATATTGTAGATAATGTAATAAATAAATTAACTGAAGCTTGCTCTTTTTTAAATATACGTAAAAGATAATAATAGCTGTCCATCGTTGTCGATGAGGACCGCCGACATCATCCTTGTCAGAGATTTCCCTGTTGGGTGTGGGTGCGCATGTGGCTGAACAGGCCAATGCGAGCACGAAAACATCTGCTACATATCGGGCACACGAGGTTTGTAGAAGGGGATGGTGTTCCCGCTGCTCGGGATTTCCGCGTCTCGCGTCTGTTCTGGGCTTTCACAACACGGTCATCTTCACCGGCAGCTACACCCGATTTGACTGCGCTTCTCCAGTCAGATCTGTTTTTCGCAAGACATTCCCAGGTGTCGATGTCTATCTGGCAACTTTTTAGTGAGTCCTTCAGACCGTCTTTAAAACGTTTCTTTGGGCGCCCTCTCTCGCGCCATCCCTCTCTCAGCTCGCCGTAGAGAAGCTTCTTTGGGAGCCGCTCGTCTGACATACGAACGAGGTGTCCGGCCCATCCTAGTCGTGCTTTTTCTAGCAGTGCATGGATGCTGGGCATGTTAGCCCTCGAGAGAACCTCGATGTCAGTGACACGATCTTGCCATCGGATGTGGAATATTCGCCTCAGGCAACCTGTGTGGAAGTGGTTTAACCTCCTTGCATGTCCAGAGTATTCGGTGCAGCTTTCGCAAGCGTATAGTAGGGTTGGAATGATTGTTGCACGGTAGAAAGATAGAAAGAATTAAATGACTTATCTGTATAGCCATTACACATACATTAATCAAACAAATTGGCAGTGACTGACATTGAAAACTAGGTGTGGCCTTTTCAACAAATTTTAAAGGGAAATAAACAGCCTGGCTTGCGTTGGCTTTGTTCGTTCTCAATCTCCCGCTATCAAACCTTGAAAGGGCTTAAGTAGCAGAATGTAGTCCAGAGAACGGAATGCGTTGTGTCGTAGTTAACAGCTTGACTGCGATATTTGCACCTTTCGGTCCAACACATCCGACTTCAGCAATCATTTTTTGAGTACCGTGTTAGCATTCCCTCTTAGATCCCTTCTCCTTAGCCAGTCTGCCCTGCTGCAGCCTGTTATCCAGGATCACCGCGTGGAGGTGTAGAAGGGTCTTGGCAGCTCTGGTTCGCTGGCCCTGACGCTAGCAGTCAGCTATGGGTCGCTGACCACTGCAGCTCATGCGTCAAAATAAACAGTCTTATGAATGACGCTAGTGGCGTCACCAAAGAAGACCAAATTAAACATACTCTGCATGGGCACATGGCGTGCCTTGGCCCAGTTTTCTTGTAGGTGGCTAAATTTGGTAGTAACGACAGTCGTTATTTATTTAATATTAAGTGGAAGCAAATGAGACAAGAAGATAAAATAAGAGAAAATAAGAGAAAATAAGAGAAGGAGCAGAAATCAGATAATGAGAAGAATTGGGGCATGGGGTAAAAAGAAAAAAAAGGAGAAAAAAGAAAAGGAGAAATAAGACAAAAGGGACATATAGGACAAGGAGGAGAAATGTGACAAGAGGGACATACAGGACAATGAGGAGAAATGAGACAAGAGGGACATACAGGACAATGAGGAGAAATGAGACAAGAGGGACATACAGGACAATGAGGAGAAATGAGAAGGATGAGAGAAAGACAGGGTCAGGAAACATGTGTGAGGAAGGCATGGCATGACACTGAGCAGACAGCAGTAAGATGATTGTTGTATTATTATTTGACTCTTCTCTCACATCGCGTTATTGGTTGAAACCTCACATTTAATTCTTTACTGTAATTATGTTGCGATGAAGGCTTATGGCAGGGTCTGAATGAAAACAAAATCAAAATATATATCTTTTGTGACTGACAAACGACATGTGACACTTCACTTGCAGTCAGCTCAGCTGCCTCTATTGGATCATTAATAATTAGCGAGCCCAGCGATTTTAGGTCATCAGAATGTAAACACAGCTTCCTCTTTTGTACCATAAGCCATGAATATTTAAATAAAAATGTAAGTTTTTGATTTTATCTTTAATACAATTGCTTGGTTGTATCTTTGGGGGTTATCGAGGTCTGGGCTGGGCGTCACCTTCATGAGGGGCCCCCTTACAGAGCCTGCTGTTGGGAGCGACCGAGTACCCGGCGGTATAACAGGGCGGGCAGATTAGGCTCATTAGCCTTGGTTGGCAGCCGATCTAAGAGAAGGTAAACTGACTCTAAACCCGGGTAGACGAAGCTCGCTAGCCTGTTCAGGCAGTTTACCTATGAGAGGAGGAACTCTCATTTTAAACCCATAAGTCCCAGAGAGTACTGGCTAGTCTTGGGACGATGAGAGTATCATCGGATGTCTCGAGTAACTAGCATCTGCGGGTAACGGCTCCACTGCCTTGTGGAAACCTCGGGAGAGCGTAGGGCTGCGGGAGTAAACCCAGACAGAAAATCCGTAGTGGTAGCACCTAAGGGGGATGGCTTTAAAATTGCGAACTCATTCCGGCAGCTCCTGCAACTGAGCTGGTGCCAAATCGTCATGCTTTGCATTCCCATGGATTACACCAGCGAGCCCGAGAGGGGGATCCTGCAGTTTGGGCAGCCCAGGTTCTCCATATTCAGCGCCATGAGAGGCTACTCACAGGGTGCCACGCGTATGGTCAGCAAAGACTGAGACGCATATGAATGAATGAATCTTTATAACATTTAACTTAATATTATAGATATTTATAAGATTGAAGCAATAACAAAAATAGGAAATAAATTAACAAAGGCTGTATGTAAAAGATAATGTTGTCAATGACAACGCCAAAATGAGACTCTAGAAGAATCATCAATTCGACAGTAGCATCTTTCTTCATTGAATTTTGATTGACGTCTGAAAACGTCCGTCATTATTGAGAGGCTATTGTTAGCATACTATAATCCCTGATGTTCACTTGACACTGGGTCTGACAGGAAACGATGGAGGAGTCATCGATAGTTGGATGGAATATTATATTGAAGTTCTTATTCTTGTTTTCTTTTTCTTTCCAGTAGGAGCATAGGACTATCAATACAGGTGGCCTCCTTTATGAAGACTGCATCAAAGCACTTTGCGTTATTTTGCAGTAGTGGTTTCTGTAGCAATTTGTTTTACATGATGAGGTTACTAGTCACATACACAACTATCTCTAACTGCGTTTTATGACATGCATGGAAGTCAAGCGGGCCTATTCTTTCCTCTCTAGAAGGAGCCTTGGAACCATTTGGAGAAAGATACAAGATTTAGGTCCCAACACACCAGTTCGAATCCCGCCGTGTCCAGTTTGGTAGACACGTTTTTTTTTGTCCCTTTGTGCAATCGGTCTTCGCGTAAGGAAAATAATGGCAAAATACCATACTCCCCACCTGCCAAGAAACTTATATGTCAAATAGGTTCGCAGTACTAAAAAGCGACGTTCTGCAAAGGACCTTACAAAAACATTTTTTTTGGCGTTCGCCTTATTTCTCTAATCCCCAAGGAGATGTGCGTTGCACTGTGGTTTTTGTTTTGCGCCTGTCGGCCCAGTGCATCCGACTTCAGAATGCATTTTATGTAAGGGTCTGCTTCCTCCTGCATTTTCTAAGGGTTTGCTTCCCTGGGGTAACGGCCGGTGCTGTGACGGGGATCGAACCCAGCACCTTCTGGTTGTGAGCCGTATCACTTAACCACTAGGCCATGCCGTCCCCCAAAGGACATTTGATAGTGACCCTTTCATGCTTGGATAAGTACACGCGTGTTAAGTCAAGAATGAAGACAGATGGTGTTTGAGTCTATCGTGTATGGCTGGGGTTTGAGTCTATCGTGTATGGCTGGGGTTTGAGTCTATCGGGTATGGGTGGGGATCCTGTCGTGTATGGCTGGTGATCCTATCGTGTATGGCTGGTGATCCTATCGTGTATGGGTGGGGATCCTGTCGTGTATGGGTGGGGATCCTGTCGTGTATGGCTGGTGATCCTATCGTGTATGGCTGGTGATCCTATCGTGTATGGCTGGTGATCCTATCGTGTATGGCTGGTGATCCTATCGCGTATGGCTGGTGATCCTATCGTGTATGGCTGGTGATCCTATCGTGTATGGCTGGTGATCCTATCGTGTATGGCTGGGGATCATGTCGTGTATGGGTGGGGATCCTGTCGTGTATGAGTGGGGATCCTATCGTGTATGGGTGGGGATCCTGTCGTGTATGGCTGGGGATCCTATCGTGTATGGCTGGGGATCCTATAGTGTATGGGTGGGGATCCTGTCCTGTATGGGTGGGGATCCTATCGTGTATGGCTGAGGATCCTGTATTAGAGAGGAACAAACAGATCAACTGATCAAGAAATGTTTATTTTGTCCAGGGAAAGTCTTGACTGGCGACCAGTCTAAAAATAGGTTTTTGGTAGATTTTGAGTTATTGAGGGGTTATATATGACCAGTCCAATAGGCTATACATCTGCCACACTATACGTTAGTTTACTTTGATACAAAATCTGAAACAGAAGCGGTTCTCATGTCATAGTTTATTTAGTTGGGTTTATTTACTTGAACTTTTTGTGTTTCAGACTAAGTACTGAAGTGTTGGAGCGAGAGAAAAAAGGGGAGAACAATGGGTGATGGAAATAATTTACACACTGTGCTTGGCAGAAGTAAAGGTAGTACGTTCGGGCACATTGATGTCGGGGATGAAATGTTAGAGACTTCACAGCTTGTTTGAAGTATGGTGGCATATCTTCTTATTCATCGTTCAGCTGATGCTAGGCGTCTAGTCCGGTGAGGTTCACGATCAACTGATGCTATGCTTCTAGTCCGGTGAGGTTCACAATCAACTGATGCTAGGCTTCTAGTCCGGTGAGGTTCACGATCAACTGATGCTATGCTTCTAGTCCGGTGAGGTTCACGATCAACTGATGCTATGCTTCTAGTCCGGTGAGGTTCATGATCAACTGATGCTATGCTTCTAGTCCGGTGAGGTTCACGATCAACTGATGCTATGCTTCTAGTCCGGTGAGGTTCATGATCAACTGATGCTATGCTTCTAGTCCGGTGAGGTTCACGATCAACTGATGCTAGGCTTCTAGTCCGGTGAGGTTCACGATCAACTGATGCTAGGCTTCTAGTCCGGTGAGGTTTACGAAGGGGACTGCATTTCAGGTCTTTGCTAGTCCCCCACAGCTTTTCGAGCGTGGTCGCTCGCCCAGGTCAGACTGCCTCTCTTTGGACTGCATAGGTAGAGCAGTCCTGCAGAATATGTTCTGGTGTTTACTTGGGTGATCCACAATCGTACGATGTGGTGTCTCTGAGACCCATTCTGTGGAGGTGGGCCTTGAGTCTACAATTTCCCGTTCTGAGTCTGAAGATCTTTGTCTGTCCATCTCTGTCAAGTTTGTATATGCTGTCATTTTCTGGCTTCTATACTTTGTGCTGGTCTCTCCATTCTGTCTTCATAGATCGTTTGATGAGCGTCTCTGCTTCTTTGTAACTCTGTGGATGGCGAGTCTGCGTACCGTCGCTTTCGGCTTTCATCTGCCTTCTCGTTTCCAATCATCCCATAGTGGCCGGAGTCCACTGCAGGACTAAATCTGTTCTCTGGGACAGCGACCAGATGCTATATTTTATTTCATGTGAGAGTCCATCTTGTTTGGGACTTAAGTTTGTGGTAGTTATCTTTCTCGCTGTCTTCTCTTACCTTCTTCTTCTTCTTCTTCTTCTTCTTCTTCTTCTTCTTCTTCTTCTTCTTCTCCTTTCGTTCTCAGTCTCCCGCTACCAAGCCCTGAACAGCAAGTATCAGGATGTAGTCCGGAGAACGGAATGCGTTGTGTCGCTAGTTTACAACTTGACTGTAACATTTGCACCTTTCGGTCCAACACATCTGTCTTCGGCAGGTTTCCTTATCTAAGAGTACATCAGGTACATCAGGTCGACTGGAGCTTGCTGGTAACAGGAGATGAGCCCCGTACCTTTGCTGTAAAAAGCTTTGCCACTACACCAATCAGATGCTGACAGACATAGTGTGTTATGGAGACCTGAAAGTGTCGCATCTGTTGTGGTGGATAGGGCCGTGTACCAGATCATGTCATACAAGGCTAATATAGAACGGCGGGGAGAGGAGACTAACGCCCGGTCAGGTGAAACGTGCTGGTCAGACTATGTTAGTCAGGGTCAGGTGAAACGTGCTGGTCAGACTATGTTAGTCAGGGTCAGGTGAAACGTGCTGGTCAGACTATGTTAGTCAGGGTCAGGTGAAACGTGCTGGTCAGACTATGTTAGTCAGGGTCAGGTGAAATGTACCAATATGGCTATGTTAGGATCAGCCTCAGGATGTAAGGAGAGCCACTGTAACCCACCACCAAAGAAAGTCGTCAAAAGTAGCTAACACAAGTACGAGCATTAGTAACAATGATACAAAAATGTTGTAAATGATTCTAGCAAATTCATCATGTAGTGCAAAGTGCTACAGAAACTACCACTGCAGGGACACGGACATGGTACAGGCTTTCTGCAAGGAGGCAAAATGCAATGTAAAATGGGATTGAAAGAAGAAGGAGAATGACTATATGAGCCTTGACAAATATTTAATGAGGTGTGAGTAGCAATAGGTGACAGGCTTATCACAAACTTCCGCTTTGCTGATGATATTAATGTATTGGCAGGCACAGAAAGGGAACTCCAGGAGTTGATTGGTAGATTGGATAGAACGGCCCTGAGTTTTGGTATGGAAATAAATGCTAATAAAACAACACTCATGACCAATAACGTTGCAGGGTTTCAATCTCTCAAAGAGACAAATGGGCAGGTACTTTAGGTGGTGAAACGTTTCAAATATCTTGGATCGTTGATCAGCGAAGAGGGTTCGAAGTCAGAGGTAATTGCCAGAATAGCACAAACAACAGCGGCGCTGACTAGGCTGAAACCTATTTGACGAGACAAGCGCCTCGCCCTCGGCATAAAAGTCAGACTACTGCGCTCTTTGGTGCTGTCAATATTTCTGTATGCCTGCGAGACCTGGACCATTGCAGCAGATATCCAGGGCAGGATACGTGCAATGGAAATGAGGTGCTATAGAAAACTCCTAAATGTTACATATGAGGATCGTGTCACGAACGTAGACATCAGTCAGAGAGTTGAAGACGCTATTGGTCCTTTTGAAGATCTGTTCACAGCTATCAAAAGACGAAAGATGGCCTGGTGCGGGCACGTCGCGAGGTCCAACGGAATTCCCAACTCGATACTCTTTGGATCCGTACCGAGACAGAGAGGGCGTGGACGTCCAAGTAAGAGATGTGTGGACAACATCACTGAGTGGTCAGGCCTTCATCCCGGTGAGATACGTCAGGCGGCGACAGACAGAGAGGGTTGGCGTGGGATTTTCATGTCTTCATGTGTGCCCCAACGACCTGATGGGTTACTGGATGAACTGAACTGAGTAGCAATAATCTCCGATACGAATGGATTTACGGCTTCGAACATACATACATACATGGTTCTGAAAAGTTTTAAGATATGCAAAACAATGTCAAATAAAATGTTCTTAAACACTTATTAGACCAATTTCAGGTGAATAACATATTCATAAACATTTATTAGAACAATTTCAGTCAAATAAACTGTCCCTAAACAATTAAAACAAATTCAGTAAAATAATGTTATTAAACACTTTTAGGAACAATGTCAGTCAAATAAAATGTTCTTAAACACTTATAGGAACAATTTCAGTCAAATTAAATGTTCTTAAAAACTAAGTTTAGCAGCTCACATCGGTGATGAAGCTCAAAGATTGCAATGAGATACATGCGCAGCAACTACCACAATAGACAAGCCTTTCTGTTGAAGGTACACAGCGCACAGATATATTAGCAAAGATTCTATCAATACTGTGATTGCATGTTACCACAACGACATATATCACAAAATGGACATTAAACTGATTAGAATGTATCCATTAAAAAAATATTCCCTTAGAAATATCTTCTCTTTGCTAGAATTTTGTTTAGTAGATTTTCTTTGGAGATGACTTTAAGGATGAAGCGGTGTACAATGTTCAACTCACATGAACATAATTGTAGATACAGTAAGCCACTGACCAGGGATGATTGGTAACTGATTTCTGAGGCAAAATGTTCAGATAACTGATAACTGATTTCTGGTGATAAATCACCACAAGTTGAAACGAGTAGGCCACTATGAGTTTATAAACACATCACTACCCTCAATAAAGTATGCTGCGGATTGTGCCAGCAACTTCGCCATGTAAAACTACCGTTATGAAATCATCATTGCAATTGCTCAGAAACATGATTCATGCTAAGAGACCAGATATAGTGATGGCCTCCATGCTACACTTGGAACGAAAAAAACAAATCAATAAAATGGATAAATTATAAATGATGAAATGAACCATGTTTTATATGCCAAAATAAATATATGAAGTAGGACACTTCCAAAATATACATATACCATCCAGAAAATAATATATACTCTTCTTAATATTACTATAAGAACAATTATCACAAATATGATACTATGTAATAATGAAAGCTTTGTCTGGATAAAAGTTCCAAATAAAGATTTGATGAACAGTGCTACCGGTACATGATTGGTTAATATGCGGCCGAATCACTGATTAGATGTAAACGGTGACTAATTCTGGCTTCTTAACTTCTTTATACTGGTTTAGAAGACTCTACAGTCTGTATACAACCAGTTTCTTGGAGGGTTGTTTAACCAACGCGCGAGTCCATCTTAATTGACTCAAACACTAGAGCTAAGTAGACCCGCAGCCAGTTAGGTGCCCCATCAATAGCTGCTCTAAACAAACCACCTGGGGAAAGGTACAAATAACTTTGGGTAGATTTTTAGCTTGAATTGTGTCTCAGCAGCGGCTGTTAAGCCTACTCTTTCCGATTTCCAACTGCTATGGGATTTTTAACGTGCTCGACACTGTACACGGGAGTGCGATCTCACTACCCAGAGATTAGGGAAACTTCTACCAGAAGATTCACGTGGAAAAAATACCAACCTCCCATGTGATTCGAACACGCGACTTTCGACACCCAAGTCGGACACCTTACCTCGAGACCACAATGTCCACTTCTACAGCGGCATTACGGATAATATCTGACAGGCCGCAGATATGGTCACATTATAGAAATAAAAGAGATGGAAAGGGGTGTTACTGAATTAAAACTTAGCAATTGGGGTTTAACAAAAACAACTGAAGTCTTAGTTAGTCCGTACTTCTACATGACCTGGTCCAACCTGTGGCATGGGCTGGATGTAACTGGGTGGAGGATTTCCTGCTTAACTTAATAGGCTCGAGCAGCTTATTACTCCGCCGAGTTGGGACAAATGTCGCGAATGTTCGTGTTCATCTTATCAGACTCAAACACTAGAGCAAAGTAGACCCGCAGCCTGTTTAGCACCATCTGTGCTGTTCTTCTTCTTCTTCTTCTGCGTTTGTTCTCAATCTCCCGCTACCAAGTCCTGAAGAGACTGTATTCCGGAGAACGGAATGCGTTGTGTCGCTAGTTTACACTTTGACTGCGATATTTGCACCTTTCGGTCTGACACATCCATTTTCGGCAGCAGTGCTGTTCTAAACAAACCACCAACCATGGTGAAATAAATTATAAACTTTAATGGCCATTTTTTAGCGTAGTGACGTGTTAGCAAATGAGCGAAGCGGTAAAATGAATTTATCAGTTACTATTGGAAAGGTAGGATGATTGTATCCAGCCTAAGACAGCGTAGGAATCAGGTCAACTGGTAGCTTGGAGACGGTCATTATGGGACTACTTTTTTCCTCAGAACCAACTAGCCCCAAATTAGGCTGGTCTTCACTGACTGAGAGTATTCCATTCCAAGCTCTCAAAGTGTGTCAAATGTTATTTCAGTGTAGTTTTATTTAGTTTAGTGATTGTGATTTGATCACGTGTTAAAAGAGAGGGCAATAGATAGTATTTTTCGAGAAATGAAACACAGACGCTTAGAACTGATTGACAAGAAAACATAGACAGCTGTGCAGCAGTACGTCGACAGCATGAGTTTCAACTAACTCATTCAGCATAAACACAAGTACTTTTCAACATTTTTTCGACATCGTTAATTGTACCCCTTAATACACATGACTCAGCTTACCATAAAATTATCATAACTTTCGCTACTTCTCCCAAGTAGCTTCTCTGCTTTTGTTTGTGGATACTTTATGGAGGTACCTTGAAGAAAGCATGCATCAAGCACTTTAGCAAATTACAAAAGCGAGTCAAGCAATAAATAGCATTCACGATAACTACTGCTTAAGTAATATGACAATAATAATAAATAACAGTTGGCTACAAACAAAAGCAACAATTAATACACATTAACAATGACATATCCGAAGCAAGGTTGACTGAACGCTACCATAATACATGTTACCATGGGTAACATTTGAATATCCTAGCTGAGATTTGACGAAGAGAACGCCAGACTGTTCTACCTGATATTATTCTCTTGACCTGATTTCTAGTCTAGTCTTCGACTTTTGGTCATCCTGGCATTGTCTCACCCCCGCTCCTGTCCAATAACTGCAGCAGTGACCACACCACAGTGACTGAGATTAATCCAATAATATCAAGGAGCTTTGTTTCAGGTCGTAAGGTATTGTTTGATTGTGTATCTTGCTCCTTCTTCTTAATTGGGTCATCTCACCTTTCTTGTAGGCTAAAATACTACTGCACCGTAGAAACCACTGATTGCAACACATAGTGTGATGTAGGTTGGTGGTGGTGTCTGGGTGATCAGTTGTTGGTCAGGGTAATCAGTTGTTGGTCTGGGTAATCAGTTGTTGGTCTGGGTGATCAGTTGTTGGTCTGGGTGATCAGTTGTTGGTCTGGGTAATCAGTTGTTGGTCAGGGTAATCAGTTGTTGGTCAGGGTAATCAGTTGTTGGTCAGGGTAATCAGTTGTTGGTCAGGGTAATCAGTTGTTGTTCAGGGTAATCAGTTGTTGGTCAGGGTAATCAGTTGTTGGTCAGGGTAATCAGTTGTTGGTTGGTGGTGGTGTCTGGGTAATCAGTTGTTGGTTGGTGATGGTGTCTGGGTAATCAGTTGTTGGTTGGTGATGATGTCTGGGTAATCAGTTGTTGTGTTAGTGAGGGTGTCTGGGTAATCGGTTGTTGTGTTAGTGAGGGTGTCTGGGTAATCGGTTGTTGGTTAGTGATGGTGTCTGGGTAATCAGTTGTTGGTTAGTGATGGTGTCTGGGTAATCAGTTGTTGGTTAGTGATGGTGTCTGGGTAATCAGTTGTTGTGTTAGTGATGGTGTCTGGGTAATCGGTTGTTGTGTTTGTGAGGGTGTCTGGGTAATCGGTTGTTGTGTTGGTGAGGGTGTCTGGGTAATCGGTTGTTGTGTTGGTGAGGGTGTCTGGGTAATCAGTTGTTGGTTAAAGATGGTGTCTGGGTAATCAGTTGTTGTGTTAGTGAGGGTGTCTGGGTAATCAGTTGTTGGTTAGTGATGGTGTCTGGGTAATCAGTTTGTGAGGGTGTCTGGTTAATCAGTTGTTATGTTGGTGATGGTGTCTGGTTAATCGGTTGTTATGTTGGTGATGGTGTCTGGATAATCGGTTGTTATGTTGGTGATGGTATCTGGGTAATCGGTTGTTTGTTGGTGAGGGTGTCTGGGTAATCGGTTGTTGGTTGGTGAGGGTGTCTGGGTAATCGGTTGTTGGTTGGTGAGGGTGTCTGGGTAATTGGTTGTTGGTTGGTGAGGGTGTCTTGGTGATCGGTTGTTGGTTGGTGAGGGTGTCTGGGTAATCGGTTGTTGGTTGGTGAGGGTGTCTGGGTAATCAGTTGGTGAGGGTGTCTGGGTAATCGGTTTTTGTGTTAGTGAGGGTGTCTGGGTAATATGTTGTTGTGTTAGTGAGGGTGTCTGGGTAATCGGTTGTTGTGTTAGTGAGGGTGTCTGGGTAATAGGTTGTTGTGTTAGTGAGGGTGTCTGGGTAATAGGTTGTTGTGTTAGTGAGGGTGTCTGGGTAATAGGTTGTTGTGTTAGTGAGGGTGTCTGGGTAATAGGTTGTTGTGTTAGTGAGGGTGTCTGGGTAATAGGTTGTTGTGTTAGTGAGGGTGTCTGGGTAATAGGTTGTTGTGTTAGTGAGGGTGTCTGGGTAATCGGTTGTTGTGTTAGTGATGGTGTCTGGGTAATCGGTAGTTGGTTAGTGATGGTGTCTGGGTAATAAGTTGTTCTGTTAGTGAGGGTGTCTGGGTAATTGGTTGTTGGTTGGTGATGGTGTCTGGGTTATCGGTTGTTGTGTTAGTGAGGGTGTCCAAGAAAGTAGTTTTCGGTTGAAAATACTGTATTGCCAGAAATCTGTTAATTTTTTCTGTTATTCTCCAACATATGTATATATAAACACAGAACGACATACTCAGCCCTTGTATATTGTTAGTTTGGTATATGTGCTCTACTGTGACATCATGTATATGTGCTCTACTGTGACATCATGCATATGTGCTCTACTGTGACATCATGTATATGTGCTCTACTGTGACATCATGTATATGTGCTATACTGTGACATCATGTATGTGTGCTCTACTGTGACATCATGTATATGTGCTCTACTGTGACATCATGTATGTGTGCTCTACTGTGACATCATGTATGTGTGCTCTACTGTGACATCATGTATATGTGCTATGCTGTGACATCATGTATGTGTTATACTGTGACATCATGTATATGTGCTATACTATGACATCATGTATGTGTGCTATACTGTGACACCATCACAATGGTATGTAGAGTGACACAGGCTATTCTGGCCTTGTTCAGTGTGACAGTGATGTCTTTGCCTGCTCGACCATCTGGCTTAACTCATCTTCCCAGGTATGTTCATGATTCCATCTTAGATAGTTCTTCGTTCCTTATTTTAAGTGCTCTGGCATTTATGACACCTAATGTAATCATTTATGAATTTTTGACATTGATGTCCAGTCTGACTTGTTGGTTATACACTAAAACCACCTTCATTAGCACGCTCGGGATGTGAGGAAAGCTATAACAACCCGCCACTTAAAACATCCTTTTCATGGAACACAAGAGTAATCCTAATCATTGTTGGCAGTCAACAAAAGCAACAACAACAACAACAACACTAATTATTTGGTTTTTCTTTTGAATTTGTTGTTGACAGTGTGCAAATAGTGTGACATCAATGTTGAATGTATTGATTCAAAACAGTATTTCTCCGAATTGGTATGGTCTATTACTTGAGGCTTGACCTAGTTGGACATGTCTGGCTGAAGGTGCAGCAGATGTGACCAGCCTGAAGATGTCCAAACAAACAAAATAGATGAATAAATAGAATGCAATGAAGAATGATGATCTTATTAAAGGTACAGGTCAATCACATGGCAACAAATGTCGTCGGGGTGAAGATAAATCTGCCTTTACTAAGCCGCAGCGAAGGTGGGGTGGCCAGTGCCATTCATTGCTGGTTTTACCTTCTCCAACTCATACGTCAAATACTCATTTACAGCTGTGTCGACTGGAGGAGCAGTTGTACTAGGCAAAATGCATGTCTCGGATTTTTTTCAGTTCGTCCGTGATTTCGAATCTTGGCACGCTGTGATACCCGTCTTAGCAAATCAGCTAGCTGTCAATTAGGCTACACGCTCCACTAAAGCTATTTAATAGTGGTAGGACTCGTGATATTAATTAATCAATTCATTCATTCATTTATTCACCCTTTGTCTTCAATGTCAAGCATGGACCATCTATGGCCTCTTTTAAATGAAATCTGTTTTCAAGCATTTGTAATCACTCACAGCTTCGCTTCAATGTCAAGCATATGTTTTAACTGCAGCTCCATCACAGGAAGTCTGTATCCTAGCTTTTGTAGTGATTGATTATAATGCCAACGTTTTCTTTTGCATGACGAGATTGCCGGCCCAAAGCACAACCCTCTTCAGCCGTCTTTGATGACATGCTTAGAAGGTTAAATAAAGATTTATAAAAGATAAATGTAATTCATTTGTGGTTGTCCTCATTGGGAATAAAGTGGGAGAGATCTTACTGAATGATATACAAGGAGAGGTGGTTAGTGGCAGATATCTTATTGAATGATATACAAAGAGAGGTGGTTAGTGGCAGAGATCTTATTGAATGATATACAAGGAGAGGTGGTTAGTGGCAGATATCTTATTGAATGATATACAAGGAGAACGGGGTAGTCGCACACATCTTATTGAATGATACACAAAGAGAGGTGTTTAGTGGCAGAGATCTTATTGAATGATATACAAAGAGAGGTGGTTAGTGTCTTTCTTGTTGCATTGACTTCTTCGAACAGAGTTAAGTATCGCCAGACTGAAAAAGAAAGAAGACATACAACCCTGAGGTACATAACGGAAAACCACCCAAGCATGGACTGGACCCATGCATACACCGACGGTTCTGTAACAAACACTACACAGAACGGAGGGGCAGAGGCATTCTTGAGCCTACCAAATGGCAGAAAAATAACACTGTCATTGGCAACTGGAAAATACACAAGCAATTTCAGAGCGGAGGCAGAGGCACTGAGGGAGGCAGTGGAAGAAATTGTGACAGGTAAAAGGAATGAAAGCCATATAGTCCTGCTTACAGATGCCCTGGCCGTAGTCACAGCACTAAAAAGCCAGAAAAATACTGAACTTAATGATTTAAGAGCAGTACTCTGTCAACTATGCCAGCAGTCCGCACCAAAAAGAGTAGTGGTACAGTGGGTCCCATCTCACTGCAACATCCAAGGCAACGAGGAGGCAGACAGACTGGCAAAAGAAGGTGCAAGACTACCACAACCAGATACTAGTGTGACATACGAAGAGTCAAAACGGCTTATTAGAGCTAGATACATGACCAAATGGGAAACAGAACATACTGGCTACACAAAAAACGATGCCTATTACCAGTTGAACAGAAGTGAGCAGGTCGTGGTCTTCAGACTTCGCACTGGCCACAATAGACTGAGGTACCACCTATTCAACAAATTGAAGATAGGTGGCACTGACGAATGCTCGTGTGGTACAGGGAAAATGACCGCTGAGCATTTGCTGCAAAACTGCACGACATACGAGGACCAGAGAGAGCAGATGTGGCCATCACCAGTGGCAACACTAGACAAGCTCTATGGCAGTGTCGACAGCCTCAGGATGACCGCTGCTTTTTTAGAAAAAATACAGGTTGACGTTTGACAGCGTAAGAAGAAGAAGAAGAAGAACAGAGTCAAGTATCGATGTACAGCTGGATGTACTGTAGAGCTGCACAACTACGGTACTTAGCTGGTCAAATTAATCATGGGAAGTAAGAGCTCTAACTAGTTCACCATGTACTGATAGTCTGGGAAGATGTAATGAACTCACCTGACATTGACAAGAAGAAACTACTCACCTGACATTGACAAAAAGTATACAACTCACCTGACATTGACAAGAAGAAACCACTCACCTGACATTGACAAGAAGTACACTACTCACCTGCCATTGACATGAAGTTCACCACTCACCTGACATTGACAAGAAGAAACTACTCACCTGACATTGACAAGAAGTACACCACTCACCTGAGATTGACAAGAAGTACACCACTCACCTGAGATTGACAAGAAGTACACCACTCACCTGACATTGACAAGAAGTAAACCACTCACTTGACATTGACAAGAAGTACATCACTCACTTGACATTGACAAGTACACCACTCACCTGAGATTGACAAGAAGTACACCACTCACCTGACATTGACAATAAGTACATCACTCACTTGACATTGACAAGTACACCACTCACCTGAGATTGACAAGAAGTACACTACTCACCTGACATTGACAAGAAGTACACTGATCAGTCTGCAGCCGCCATTCCTGCCCATGAGTGAATGTCATACCCATATACGTGCAGGTAGTCTGGGACAGGTCCTGACCCCCGACCTCTAAGGTCAATGACATGCACGGGTTGGAATCGGCACAGACTGGACAGCATTCACCAGCAGGATGGACGGCATTCTCACAGGTCATTTTGGAGCAGGTCAAAGGCCAACAATCGATTTCTCCATGCTAGGCGGGGTAGAAGTTTGTGAAGCAAGGATCAATATGTAGGTAGGGAAAGAAGAACTGAAGTATTTACAATCAATAATGCATTTGTATGTTAATCATTTGGGCAGCACAATTGACACAACAGGAGGTACAGATGCAGATGTAGGGATTAGAATTGGAAAGTTAAGAATGACATTCCTGACGCTAAGCAACAGATGAAGATCAAGAGAAATCAAATTTCGCACCAACGTAAGAATTTTCAACGCGTTTAGTCGGTGCTGTTGTGTACAGCGGCGACATGGGGGACGACCAAGGTCATATAACAAAGACTCCAGTAATTTGTTAACAGATAACTACGAAGGATAATGGGCATAAAGTGGCAGGAGCGACAAAGATGATAGTGGGATTCCAGAATTACAGTTATGAGGAAATACTCAGAAAAACTTGCCTACGGTGTCTAGAAGAGAGAAGAATTCGTGGTGACTTAATACAGGTTTATAAGATGATCAGAGGAATCGATAAATTAGACTATAACAAGTTTTTTAAAATACAGCCACCCACAATAACACGAGGGCATAGCTACAAGCTGACTAAAGAGAGGTCCAGGTTAGATATTAGGAAATATTATTTTAGTCAGAGAGTGGTAAATACTTGGAATGCATTTCCACGGGAGGTAGTGGAGGCAGGGACAGTTAATGCATTTAAGAATATATTGCATGCGGATAGCTTTTAGAGCAAGGAAATGTAGATTAAACTGGTTGTATACAGACTCTGCATAGTCTTCTAAAACAGATAAAGACGTTAAGTGAGGACATGGTGAGGAATGAAGACTTATGTGAAAGGAGACAACAACATCCACAGGAGCAACAAATCAAGCGAAGGAGATGAAGCTGGATAGGACATACGCTGCGGAAGAGACCGTCTAATGTAGCCACACAGGCTCTTACGTGGAGTCCTCAAGGGGAGAGAGAGAGAGAGAGAGAGAGACCACACATACATGAAACAAAGATAATGAGAGAAGGAACTTTAAATGATTACACATCGAGAGAGTCAGAAAGAATAGCCAGGACCGTGCACGCTGGCCGGATGTTGTCACTGGTCTATGTACAGAGAAGAGATATGGGCTTTGATTGATCGATTATTATTACGTATTATCCTCCAAAAGTTATTCAGTTCCACATAGAGCACATGTGTTTAACAAGTATACCTCAATTCTACCAGTTCTCTCAAATTCTCATCTCCTAATGAATGGCTACAGTTATTCTTACTTGTGTTATTTTTAAGCCCTAAGGGTTCCAGAACAGAGACTGTCTTGTTATGATTGTGTTATCGTGAAGATAGCATGTTTCAGTGACGAAGATTCACTTAGGCTGTTTCTACGCCTCGTCGTCAACTTTCCTCACAGAGGACCTTCCGCGGTCTCAGGTGGTTGAGAGATATGGTGTACTTGTAGGGGGACTCAGCGGTCTCGAGGTAACGTGTCCGCCTCGGGTGGGGAACTCAGCGGTCTCGAGGTAAAGTGTCCGCCTCAGGTGGGGGACTCAGGGGTCTCGAGGTAAAGTGTCCGCCTCGGGTGGGGGAGGTCGCGTGTTCAAATCACGGAGGAGACCGGCGATTTTTTCACGTGGATCTTCTGGCAAAAATGCCCATGATCTCTGGATAGTGAGATCGGATTCCCGTGTTCAGTGTTGAGCACGATAAGAATTCCTTGGCAGATGGAAATCAATAAGAGTAGGCTTAACGGCCGAGAACCAGACAAAATTACAAATCTGCCCAAGGTATTTGTCCCTTTATCCAGGTTGTTTGTTAGGGCAGCCATAATGATCATGACCGTCCATCCCAAGCCATGATAACGGCAGTCAGACATGTTGTGTTGCACCTGGCGAGTGTGTTTAGAGGCGGCTGTTTAGTCTAATTCTGGCAGGAAATATTCTTCCACATACGTGGCATTTAATGTCAGGATTGGACATGTGAATGTCAGTTGTTTTGTCTTTTCGCAAAGTCAGTTTTTTCTGTGATTCGGAGGTCCGGCGCTCCTCAGCAATGGAGGTGCCTCTGATGGTAGTTCTACGCCAAGCCTTTCGGTCCTGTGCGATACATTCCCATGAGTGTGCACCGATGCTGAAGCGTGTCATAGATGCTTTGAGGAAGTCTTTGAAACGCTTATTTTGACCACCGACTTGACGCAGGCCCTCTTTCAGCTCACCATACATTAGTTGTTTTGGGATGCGGTTGTCTGGCATGCGCACGACATGGTCGGTCCACCTGATCTGGGTCTTCTGCAACAGTGTGTGGATGCTCGGCATTTTTACCTTCATGAGGATCTCGGTGTTTAGTACCCTATCATGCCACTTTATTTTGAACAATCTACGGAGGATTGTTATGATATATAAAAACAGCTATAAAGGGCGCCTAACTGGCTGCGGGTGTGCTTAGCTCTAGTGTTTGAGTCTATTAAGATGGATTCGCACATCGGCAAAAACACCCTCTGAGAAACTGGCCGTATATAGACTCTGTAGAGTCTCCTAAACCAGTATAAAGTTAAGTTAAGTTAGACCTGTCCCCAACTGCATCGCTATTGTCGCTTGAATCTCATCCCCATGCCAGGATCAAGTTGCTGAGCAGCGCATGAGCTGCAGTGGTCAGCGACCCATAGCTGACTGCTAGCGTCAGGGCCAGTGAACCAGAGCTGACTGCTAGCGTCAGGGCCAGCGAACCAGAGCTGACTGCTAGCGTCAGGGCCAGCGACCCATAGCTGACTGCTAGCGTCAGGGCCAGAGAACCAGAGCTGACTGCTAGCGTCAGGGCCAGCGAACCAGAGCTGACTGCTAGCGTCAGGGCCAGCGAACCAGAGCTGACTGCTAGTGTCAGGGCCAGAGAACCAGAGCTGACTGCTAGCTAGCGTCAGGGCCAGCGACCCATATCTGACTGCTAGCGTCAGTGCCAGCGAACCAGTGCTGCCAAGACCCTTCTACACCTCCACGCGGTGATCCTGGAGAACAGGCTGCAGCAGGGCAGACTGGCTAAGGAGAAGGGATCGAAGAAAGAATGCTAACCCGGTACTAAAACAATGTTTGTTGAAGTCGGATGTGTTGGACCGAAAGGTGCAAATATCGCAGTCAAGCTGTAAACTACGACACAACGCATCCCGTTCTCTGGACTACATTCTGCTACTTAGGCCCGTGTCAGGGTTTGGTAGCGGGAGATTGAATGAAGAAAAGCCATCCTCGTGCCATGTTCCCCGGATATAGGGCTAGTTATTTCATCCACTTCCCACCTGTGGATCTTATCCGACCATTTACACCTGTGGATCTTATCCTACCATTTACACCTGTGGATCTTATCCCACCATTTACACCTGTGGATCTTATCCTACCATTTACACCTGTGGATCTTATCCTACCATTTACACCTGTGGATCTTATCCCACCATTTACACCTGTGGATCTTATCCCACCATTTACACCTGTGGATCTTATCCTACCATTTACACCTGTGGATCTTATCCTACCATTTACACCTGTGGATCTTATCCCACCATTTACACCTGTGGATCTTATCCTACCATTTACACCTGTGGATCTTATCCGACCATTTACACCTGTGGATCTTATCCGACCAATTTTTCGGCACTAGCTTAATTTATACTTATTCTTGTTTGTTTTATACGTGTGTGATTTATGTCCTCCAGTATGGTTCCTGTCCTCCAGTATGGTTCCTGTCCTCCTGTATGGTTCCTGTCCTCCAGTATGGTTCCTGTCCTCCTGTATGGTTCCTGTCCTCCTGTATTGTTCCTGTCCTCCTGTATGGTTCCTGTCCTCCTGTATGGTTCCTGTCCTCCTGTATGGTTCCTGTCCTCATGTATGGTTCCTGTCCTCCTGTATGGTTCCTGTCCTCCTGTATTGTTCCTGTCCTCCTGTATGGTTCCTGTCCTCCTGTATGGTTCCTGTCCTCCTGTATGGTTCCTGTCCTCCTGTATGGTTCCTGTCCTCCTGTATGGTTCCTGTCCTCCTGTATGGTTCCTGTCCTCATGTATGGTTCCTGTCCTCCTGTATTGTTCCTGTCCTCCTGTATGGTTCCTGTCCTCCTGTATTGTTCCTGTCCTCCTGTATGGTTCCTGTCCTCCTGTATGGTTCCTGTCCTCCTGTATGGTTCCTGTCCTCATGTATGGTTCCTGTCCTCCTGTATTGTTCATGTCCTCCTGTATGGTTCCTGTCCTCCTGTATGGTTCCTGTCCTCCTGTATGGATCAGAGACTTGGACCCTACAGGACATATCAAGACTCGATGCCTTTCACACACGCAACCAGCGACACATCCTCGGTATCCAATGGTTTGATCTCGTTTGTAATGTCGAAGTGTCTGCAAAGACGAGTCTTCCCCCCATCTCCGACACTCTGGTTCGCTGCCGCCTGTCTGTGCTTGGTCACGTGGTTCGACTGAACCGGGAAGTTTTCGCCCACCAGATAATGTCAAAGTCAGCTAAGTGTAACAACGGTCTTCCACCGGCCGACTGAAGACAAGAGAGGGACCGGCTGGAAGCGTGAGAGGGGCCGGTCTGGAGACGTGAGAGGGACCACCCCCGTTCTACATGGCTGCAACAGATAGCAGTCTCTCTTTCAGATTTGAACGATGTTTGGCCAGTCTCAGCAGTTGGACATTGTTGGATCGATGCAACGGGCCTTGGATGAGGAGGCGAGCAGTATTATTATTGCTTGTTTTGAGGACTACGTAAGTGTAATTCTGATAGATCCTAGTAGTAGAGGCTGTGTACACAACTTCAGCTCTCTAGGTTATGGGGAAGTTAGTTAAAATAAGAGAAATAGAAGTCATCGCAACCAGGCAACGGGTATGTCAAGTTAAATAAAGGGTAAGACAACGAGGTCAGACAAGACGAGACGAGACGAGAAGAAATGAGACGAGGCAAGATGAGACGAAGCGAGACGAGACGAGACTAAACGAGACGAGACCAGAAAAGACGAGACGATACAAGACAAGACTAGATAAGACGAGAAGAAACGAGATAAGAGAAGACCAGACTAGACGAAACGAGACAAGAGAAGACAAAACGAGACAAGACGAGACCAGATCAGACAAGATGAGAAGAGACGAGACGAGAGACGAGACGAGTGGAGACTAGGCGAGAACTCACCAAGCATTCGCATCTTTGACACTGGTACACCCACGAGTCACCGTTCTTGTAGCGAGTTCTCAAGTCCTGGTGCTTACAAGTGCTGCTTACGTCACAGCTGGGGCAACACTTCAGGTCGACCTTTGGATCCGCGCAGTCACACAGCTCGTGGTGACAGGTGGCCCGTCCACTCTGGAGTGAAAAATGTCAGGCGGTTGAGGGAGGAGGAAGTGTTGGTGAGAATACTGAAAGAGGCAACACTTAATCCTATTGGAACTGTCGATTCTCACTAAATGTTCCTGGAGCAAAGACCCGTAAAGACCTCTCACGGAACCCTTTAAGACCTCTCATGGAACCCGTAAAGACCTCTCACGGAACCCTTATAGACCTCTCATGGAACCCTTAAAGACCTCTCACGGAACCCTTAAAGACCTCTCACGGAACCCTTAAAGACCTCTCATGGAACCCGTAAAGACCTCTCACGGAACCCTTAAAGACCGCTCATGGAACCCGTAAAGACCTCTCACTGAACCCTTAAAGACCTCTCATGGAACCCGTAAAGACCTCTCATGGAACCCTTAAAGACCTCTCACGGAACCCTTAAAGACATCTCATGGAACCCGTAAAGACCTCTCACGGAACCCTTAAAGACCTCTCATGGAACCCGTAAAGACCTCTCACTGAACCCGTAAAGACCTCTCATGGAACCCTTAAAGACCTCTCATGGAACCCGTAAAGACCTCTCACGGAACACTTAAAGACCTCTCACGGAACCCTTAAAGACCTCTCATGGAACCCTTAAAGACCTCTCATGGAACCCGTAAAGACCTCTTACGGAACCCTTTAAGACCTCTCATGGAACCCGTAAAGACCTCTCACCGAACCCTTATAGACCTCTCATGGAACCCTTAAAGACCTCTCACGGAACCCTTAAAGACCTCTCACGGAACCCTTAAAGACCTCTCACGGAACCCTTAAAGACCTCTCACGGAACCCGTAAAGACCTCTCACGGAACCTGTAAAGACCTTTCAACTGGATTCAGCATGTCTGCTGCCTGCAATGTAGTCTGGTGACAGTCAGAAATATGTTTACATTTCGAGCCGAAAGACGTATTCATGCAGGTCGAAAGACGTATATGTTTCAGCTCAAGTGCATCTTAACATAAGGTCAAGGTCGTCCCTTGAGGACAAAGTGGCACAACATAAGGCCAAGGTCGTCCTTAGATGACTCTGACACAACATAAGATGAAGGCCGTCCCTAGATGACACTGACACAACATAAGGTCAAGGCCGTCCCTAGATGACATTGACACAACATAAGGCAAAGCTGTCTCTAGCTGATACTGCTGTCAGGGATGAAGTACCAGGAACGCCATTATGGTCGTCCTCATATTATTTGGAGTTTATTTCACTGTCTTTATTTCCGTAATAATACACCATGTTTCCATTTACCCCTAAGTCAACTGGTGCGTGTGATAGCAGGTATGAACGTCTCTTACTATAAGAAAAATAGTGCACGAAGAAGACGAATACTAACCTGGCACTGACACACTTTACATGCGTCTAAGGGAGACCTCCATTTGCTGTTGTGGCCGTGCTCACTGCCTTCATGGATACAGCCTGTTAACAAACGGAGAGACAAAAAAACTCTAGTGCTTCAGCTATGAACAGATCAACTGTTTAATCAATTCAACATTTGGTGTAACGGCATGTGTCTGTGTGAAGAGAGCATGTTCTCCCGGTCTGTTGGCTCCACGAGAGGAGTGGAGTGACAACGTGATCCTCCTCAAACTAATTATAAGCGATGAGAGTTGTCTGTGACGGATCGAGCGAGCCATGTCGCAGAATGAAAGAGAATTGGCTAACATGGCAGACACGAGAGGATTGGCTAATATGGCAGACACGAGAGGATTGGCTAACATGGCAGACACAAGAGGATTGGCTAACATGACAGACACGAGAGGATTGGCTAACATGGCAGACACAAGAGGATTGGCTAACATGGCAGACACGAGAGGATTGGCTAACATGGCAGACACGAAAAGATTGGCTAACATGGCAGACACAAGAGGATTGGCTAACATGGCAGACACGAGATGATTGGCTAACATGGCAGACACGAGAGGATTGGCTAACATGGCAGACACGAGAAGATCGGCTAACATGGCAGTCATTAGAAGCAAAGAGCCGAGGATCCATTCTACAAGGACGGCCCAAAGTCCGCTGGCAGTCTATGAGAGACTGTAGACTAGATTGGAATCAGGCTAAGAGGAAGACAGCGGATAGAATGGTCTGGCGTTCTTTCTGGTAAGCCTATATACCTCAGGGTAGAAGAAAAGGGACGAAGTGAGTAAAGTAGAAGACTCTACACACCAGGCTTGTTGTTTGCGAATGCCTACAATGAGTAGGTTACACTTTTGTCCGAGCTGAACAGGACGTTAAGTGGCAGGTTGCAGTAGCTTTCCTCATATCCCGAGCGTGCTGAGGGTTGACGAGGTCCTCCAGGCAGCTGTGCTATGCTTGGCTTCATCTGCATGTCATTTACTACTAAGGGGATCACGTCGATCCCTCACCTCAGCCAGGCTGCCATGAAAACAGACTGTTTCCAGGGAGGCTACTAGGAAGCCGAGGTGAGGGTCTTGATCAGTACGTTTTGCCCTACCACAGGTTACTCTAGCTACCCTAACACCCCATGGTAAAAGAGGAGTGACTAAGTAAGGTAGAAGACTCTATACACCAGGCTAGAAGAGAAGCGACCAAGTACGTAAGGTAGAATACTTTATACCACATGGTAAAAGAATAATGACTAAGTAAGTGATGGAGAAGACTCTACACCTCTGGGTAGAAGAAGAGTGTCTAAGATAGTAAGAACAATGAAGGAGAGGAACTCCACCTCCCTCAGAAATCAATCATTATCTTTACCGTTAAATTCTGTATGTACCATCCTCACTTAAACAACCCCGACACCTCCTTGGATCACAGGGCTACAAAGGTTCTTCTCCACCAATTCCTACGAGACCATATCCGCTCGCTTCAGTCCCAATGGGTCTTCTCCAGGTGTTGCTTGGTCGTCACACTCATCTCTTCCCTTGCGGACACCAACACATCGCCTGTCTGGCTACATTGCCAGACCTTTCTCTCAAGTTTTTCCCTATCCATTTATTCTCTCTCTCTCTCTCTCTCTCTCCAATCTACTTCCGGTTCTCCTATTCTTTGCCACATTTCTGTGTTTTTTTATATGTGACCATCTCGCATGGAGGGCACGATAGAGGCATCTGTTCCTGAAGGTAAACAGCCTTTCGCTTACTGATGGTAGAAAGGGGAGGGAGAGGGCGCTGATTGATAGAAATGGTAAATACAACCGGGGAGTCACTAAAGCTGAGAGGTAAGGCGCTCGCCTCTCAAGAGGTCCGCTATAGCTGATAGGTAGACGCTCACCTCTCAAGGGGCCTGCTTTAGATTATAGGTAAAGCGCTCACCTCTCAAGGGGCCCGCTATAGATTATAGGTAAGGCGCTCCTCGCCTCTCAAGGGGCCCGCTATAGATTATAGGTAAGTCGCTCGCCTCTCAAGGGGCCCGCTATAGATTATAGGTAAGTCGCTCGCCTCTCAAGGGGCCCGCTATAGATTATAGGTAAGGTGCTCCTAGCCTCTCAAGGGGCCCGCTATAGATTATTGGTAAGGCACTCGCCTCTCAAGGGGCCCGCTATAGATTATAGGTAAGGCGCTCGTCTCTCAAGGGGCCCTCTATAGCTGAGTTGTAAGGTGCCCACCTCTGAAGAAACGAATAAATGAAAGCAAGAAAGGGCGAGTTTTAAACCCCACAAGTTTAAAACCACCTTGGTCTCAAGAGATATATGATCAGCCCTTACATCTATCGGAGACGGACACTAAGCTCCGAAGTCCCATATACACGCTGTCCACTAAATGAACATTTAGCAGCGGAACATAGAAATGGATGGACTGGGTAGAAATGGATGGACTGGGTAGAAATGGATGGACTGGGTAGAAGAGGAGGGACTGGGTAGAAGAGAAGGTACTGGGTAGAAGAGGACAGACTGGGTAGACGAGGAGGGACTGGGTAGAAATAGTTGGACTGGGTATAAATGGAGGGACTGGGTAGAAGAGAAGGGACTAGGTAGAAGATGACAGACTGGGTAGAAGAGGTGGGACTGGGTAGAAGAGAAGGGACTGGGTAAAAGAGAACGGACCGGGTAGAAGAGAAGGGACTGGGTACAAGTGAAGGGACTGGGTACACGTGAGGGGACTAAGCAAAGGGAATTACGCCCAGACATATATATTTAATTAAAACTTGTAGTTGTGGAGCGTGCAGCCTAAGCGACAGTGAGCTGGCGTGCTACACTGGGATTACAGTGTATCAGGGTTCGAATTCGTGGACGGACAGAAACAAATACGGACCATGGTTCGTGCCTGGCAGTACCGTTCCTCAAGTCGACCTAGCTGTAAATAGGTACCTGACGTATGAGTTTGGGAAAGTAAAAACAGCAAGGAAGGGAACTGGCCACACCACCTCATATAGGCTACGGCTTAGTACATGAAGAGTTATCTTCACCCCTGATGGCATTTGTTGCAATGGGACTGACCTTTTTTTAGCTGAAAAGGGCGCACCTTCGTTATAAGGACGGCAAACACCTAAAAATATCACAAGGGGGCATGGTGGTGACGCCGCTGATGCCACAGACTATGATGCGGCTAGCAATCTGCGGTTACTATTAGAGATACTGACGAAAAGATGAATGAAAAAACAATGAAGCTGATGATGTTGGTAACATAACGGACTTACTTGAATGGCACGGTTTTGTTGATTTGCATTGGCAAGTGTAACCGCCATCTTTGTTGACACACTGCATGCTGGGATGGCAAGTGTGACCTTCACCTTCGTCCTGGCATTCGTTGATGTCTTTAAAGATATGAGGCCTTTATTAAAGTGCGTCGCAAACAAAGAAATAAAGATATTCCCATCCATACCTTTCTCTCTCTCTCTCTGTGTCTCTGTCTCTCACACCCACACACACACACACACTCTCCAGTTTAATACAGCTACGCCAGCGTCTTGCACTGTAGCGAAACAAAATGGTATGTCTACAACGTGTCTTCATGCTGTGTATACACTCCTTTCTTTTGATGGCATGCGTTGCTAATGGCAACCAGAAGCCGAGCTTAGAGTTTGTGTCTGGTCCAATATCCGGTCCAGATTTAGTCAGTTGGTGTGCAGAATCGTACAGTTGTACATCAGTGTTTGTCTGTTTTCTAGGACGTGTTTGTCTGTCTTCTGGAACGTGTTTGTCTGTCTTTTATAATGTGTTTATCTGTCTTCTAGAATGTGTTTGTCTGTCTTCTATAATGTGTTTGTCTGTCTTCTAGAACGTATTTGTCTGTCTTCTAGAACGTGTTTGTCTGTCTTCTAGATCGTGTTTATCTGTTTTCTAGAACGTGTTTCTCTGTCTTCTATAATGTGTTTATCTGTCCTCTAGAATGTGTTTGTCTGTCTTCTAGAACGTGTTTGTCTGTCTTCTACAACTTATTTGCCTTCTAGAACTTGTTTGTATTCTAGAACGCGTTTGTCTGTTTTCTAGAACGTATTTGTCTGTTTTCTAGAACGTGTTTGTCTGTCTTCTAGAACGTGTTTGACTGTCTTCTAGAACTTATTTGCCTTCTAGAACTTGTTTGTCTTCTATAACGTGTTTGTCTGTCTTCTATAATGTCTTTGTCCGTCTTATAGAACGTGTTTGTTTGTCTTCTAGAACATTGCGCATGACTTTGGAGTATTTAGTCAGAACGCAGAGCTGAACTATAATTGCGTCATTGCCTATGACAAAATTTGAAACTAACCAGTTACTAATTGTATGTCCGTCTGTGGGTTGCTTGCGTCACTTCCTGAGGTTAACTATCTCATTCCAGAATACTGTAGGCATCTGAACACATTTATTTTTGCATTGTAAGATTACCACTAGGAAGTACATGCCTATTTCTAAATGTTAGAATACTTGGTAGAGAGAGAGAGAGACGTTTGTGTATAAGTTTGACAACTGTTTAAGCACATATATCAGCTCTACGGTACTGTAAGAAAGTTTGAGAGCCGATATATCAGCTCTACGGTACTGTAAGAAAGTTTGAGAGCCGATATATCAGCTCTACGTTATTTTAAGAAATATTTTGAGCCGATATACCAGCTCTACGGTACTGTAAGAAAGTTAGGGAGCCGATATATCAGCTCTACGTTATTGTAAGAAAGTTTGAGAGCTGATATATCAGCTCTACGGTACTATAAGAAAGTTAGGGAGCCGATATATCAGCTCTACGGTATTGTAAAAAAGTTTGAGAGCCGATATATTAGCTCTACGTCCTTGTAGAAAAGTTTGGGAGACGATATATTAGCTCAACGTCCTTGTAGAAAAGTTTAGGAGACGATATATTAGCTCTACGTCCTTGTATACAAGTTTGGGAGACGATATATTAGCTCTACGTCCCTGTAGACAAGTTTGGGAGACGATATATTAGCTCTACGTCCTTTTAGAAAAGTTTGGGAGACAATATATTAGCTCTACGTCCTTGTAGAAAAGTTTGGGAGATAATATATTAGCTCTACGTCCTTGTTAGAAAGTTTGAGAGACGATATATTAGCTCTACGTCCTTTTAGAAAAGTTTGGGAGACAATATATTAGCTGTACGTCCTTGTGGAAAAGTTTGGGAGACAATATATTAGCTCTACGTCCTTGTCGAAAAGTTTGGGAGACGATATATTAGCTCTACGTCCTTTTAGAAAAGTTTGGGAGACAATATATTAGCTCTATGTCCTTGTAGAAAAGTTTAGGAGATGATATATTAGCTCTACGGCTTTGTAGAAAAGTTTGGAAGACAATATATTAGCTCTACGTCCTTGTTGGAAAGTTTTGGAGACAGTATATTAGCTCTACGTCCTTGTAGAAAAGTTTAGGAGACAATATATTAGCTCTACGTCCTTGTTAGAAAGTTTGGGAGACAATATATTAGCTCTACGTCATTGTAAGAAAGTTTGAAAACAGGTTTGGGAGCTGATATATCAGCTCTACGTCATTGTAAGAAAGTTATAAAGAAAGTTTGGGAGCCGATATTTCAGCTCTACGTCATTGTAAGAAAGTTTGAAAGAAGGTTTGGGAGCCGATATATCAGCTCTACGTCATTGTAAGAAAGTTTGAAAGAAGGTTTGGGAGCCGATATTTCAGCTCTACGTCTTTGTAAGAAAGTTTGAAAGAAAGTTTGGGAGCAGATATTTCAGCTCTACGTCATTGTAAGCAAGTTTGGGAGCCGATATTTCAGCTCTACGTCATTGTAAGAAAGTTTGAAAGAAGGTTTGGGAGCCGATATTTCAGCTCTACGTCATTGTAAGAAAGTTTTGGAGCCGATATTTCAGCTCTACGTCATTGTAAGAAAGTTTTGGAGCCGATATTTCAGCTCTACGTCATTGTAAGGAAGTTTGAAAGAAGGTTTGGGAGCCGATATATCAGCTCTACGTCATTGTAAGAAAGTTTGAAAGAAGGTTTGGGAGCCGATATTTCAGCTCTACGTCTTTGTAAGAAAGTTTGAAAGAAAGTTTGGGAGCAGATATTTCAGCTCTACGTCATTGTAAGCAAGTTTGGGAGCCGATATTTCAGCTCTACGTCATTGTAAGAAAGTTTGAAAGAAGGTTTGGGAGCCGATATTTCAGCTCTACGTCATTGTAAGAAAGTTTTGGAGCCGATATTTCAGCTCTACGTCATTGTAAGAAAGTTTTGGAGCCGATATTTCAGCTCTACGTCATTGTAAGGAAGTTTGAAAGAAGGTTTGGGATCTGATACATAAGCTCTACAAAGGGAATAAGTGAAACTTCAATGTTTAGCTCGTGTGTCTGTGTGTGTGTGTGCTTGCGTGTGTGTGTGGGCGTGTGTGTGTGTTTGTATGTGTGTGCGGGCGTGTGTGTGTGTGCGGGCGTGTGTGTGCGTAGGTTAGTACGAGAGGGAGTAGAAATAGTAACCTTAACATTATTGAATCAACAGTATCTGCTATATTCAGTGTATTATTTATCTACTCATCGTGCATATGTTTGTTTATCTGTACCTTGGTTGTTATTGTCGTTTCAAGATATACAGTTATATTTAGGTAACAATACATCTTGTACGAATTTTAAATCTGCTAGCAATTTCTCTATTTTTCTGTTATTACTTATTGTTTTCATTCAATCCGTCATTTTTTTCCATTACTCTATTATCCAAATGTCACGTCCGATAATCGTCAGTACTTTATGCGATATAAACATGGACAATAAACAATCAGTTGGAAGAGAGAATCTTGTCTGAAAAACGTGGAGATTAATAAGAATGTGGCGCATTTTGTAGATTGAAGTGAAATCTGGAGGTTTTGGGTGCTAGGGGTAAAACGAGAATTACTGACCAAAATTACAGTCGTGTAGTCAAAAATCTTCTGGTCATTCAAAAATAAAGACGCAGCACTTTACAGAGAAGAAAATGTAGACGGCAAACGTGTCAGAGGAAGACAACTCTGTTAGCGGCAGGACACACTTAGAGATGAACAGGAAAAAGTCTGTCAGCTTCCATTATTAAGAAAAAAGTTTGTCAGCTTCTACCATTAAGAAAAAAGTTTGTCAGCTTTCACGATTAAGGAAAGGGTCTGTCAGCTTCTACCATTAAGAAAAAAGTTTGTCAGCTTTCACGATTAAGGAAAGAGTCTGTCAGCTTCTACCATTAAGAAAAAAGTTTGTCAGCTTTCACGATTAAGGAAAGGGTCTGTCAGCTTCTACCATTAAGAAAAAAGTTTGTCAGCTTCTACCATTAAGAAAAAAGTTTGTCAGCTTCTACCATTAAGAAAAAAGTTTGTCAGCTTCTACTATTAAGAAAAAAGTTTGTCAGCTTTCACGATTAAGGAAAGATTCTGTCAGCTTTTACCATTAAGAAAAAAGTGTGTCAGCTTCTACCATTAAGAAAAAGAGTCTGTCAGCTTCTACCATTAAGAAAAAAGTTTCTCAGCTTCTACCATTTAGAAAAAAGTTTGTCAGCTTTCACGATTAAGGAAAGAGTCTGTCAGCTTATGCCAGTAAGGAAAGAGTCTGTCAACTTCCACGATTAAGGGAAGAGTCTGTCTGGTTGGGCGTCCATTGCAGTCACCTTTTCCGGGACTTTTCGATTTATAGATGGATGACAAATTAATCTAGTTAGATCTCTCATCCGTTCTTGCCGTTCGTCCGTCAATCAGACAGCCAATCATTCAGTCAACCAATAAGTTAGTCAATCAAAGAGCCAGTCAATCGTTCAGTCAACCAATAAGTTAGTCAGCCAATCAGCCAGTCAATCATTCAGTCAACCAATATATTTGTCAGCCAATCAGCCAGTCATTCAATCAGCCAATTAACCAGTCAATCAATCAGTCAGTTAGTCAGTCAGTTTATCAGTTAGCCAGTATATCTGTTGGTCTGTTTATCCTCTAGTATCACACATCTAATATCAATGAGCATATCACAGTGAAACGATTTACATAGCAACAGCATGTAGATGGACATTAATAAACTAAGCACCAGGCATGCCACAATTTCAAAAACAAACAAAAAAGTCAAAAACAAATCTTGTACAGATAATGAAACCCAAAAGGGTCAAATGATATCAAATTCAACCATAACAGCAACAACAACAACAACAACAAAAACAACAACTACAACACAAAAAACCCATCAAACAACGTCAAACAACGTCTTAGGTAAGCTTTGAAACAACATATGTACAGGTTAAATGTCTTATATACAGATACAGCAATAATGCACGAAGCAAGGACTAGCTTGCTCGAAATGATCTACAATACGGGAGTCAAGCGAAGGTGCTGATTATGGTCTACGTTATTGGGGTCAGGCTAGCGTGCTCATAATGATCTACATTTCTGGTGTTAGACTAGCGTGCTCATAATGATCTACATTTCTGGTGTTAGACTAGCGTGCTCATAATGATCTACATTTCTTGTGTTAGATTAGCGTGCTCATAATGATCTACATTTCTGGTGTTAGACTAGCGTGCTCATAATGATCGACATTTCTGGTGTTAGACTAGCGTGCTCATAATGATCTATATTTCTGGTGTTAGACTAGCGTGCTCATAATGATCTACATTTCTGGGTCAGGCTAGCGTGCTCATAATGATCTACATTTCTGGTGGTAGACTAGCGTGCTCATAATGATCTACATTTCTGGGTCAGGCTAGCGTGCTCATAATGATCTACATTTCTGGTGTTAGACTAGCGTGCTCATAATGATCTACATTTCTGGTGTTAGACTAGCGTGCTCATAATGATCTACATTTCTAGTGTTCGACTAGCCTGCTCATAATGATCTACATTTCTAGTGTTAGACTAGCCTGCTCATAATGATCTACAATACTGGGGTCAGACTAGCTTGCTCATAATAATCTACAATACGATCTGTATTTCTTTTTTATATCTTCCGATTTCTATCAAATAAGTTTCAAAACATCTGACATTTTAAATATGTTTTATTATATGTCTATACCATTGCGTTATCGTGATCCGAAATAGAAGAACAGAATATAATCGCTGTAACCTACCAAGTATGCCAGAAGAGAATAGAGAGGTTTGGCATGGGGTTATCCAGCCCATCCTGCAGAAACTATCAGCCACAATAATAAGGCGATATCTACACTAGAGGGTAGAGGTGAAGTGACTAACATATTTGAATCTACTTAGTCTGCCATTAAATTGTTGTTTTCCCTTTTGTTGTAAGCATTATTTATGTTGTGAAAATATTTACATTTGCTGGCTGGTATAAGGGGATCTTAGCGTGTTCAAGATGGCGGACCACCTGCAAACAATGTTTATTTGTCGAGGTCCACTTAGTATCTTCCGTCTCTCTCTCTCTCTATCTCTCTCTCTATCTCTCTCTCTATCTTTGTCGCTCATCTTCTACGCCTGTGGGTGTGGAAGCCATGTTGTGTATACTTGCAATCAATTGTGCAGACAAACAAATGATTGGCCGGTTGTGCCGTTGTGTGATTGTAGGTTGACCCGTTTAAGCCTTCATGCAAGCCATTATTGGTTAGATATTTCGTTACCTTTAGAATGTTTGTTTTGGCAGCGGCTAACAGTCTGTTCTTGTCCACTTTTAACCGCCAAGTGTTCTTTTACGTAGAGATTATGTACACGAGACTTACTAGTTTATCGTCAGTTTCCCATAGGACTAGAGGTCTGATCCCACCTCCATTGAAACCCGGCACACATTTGAAACTTGCTGAATTCTAAACTCCATTGTTTCGCACTTTTTTTCCTTCGTTTTTTGAGGGGGTAGAGTCTTACCTGTCAGCCACAGAGACGGGATCAAGACGCTGAGCACCGCATGAGCTGCAGTGGTCAGGGACCCAGAGCTGCCAAAACCCTTCTACACCTCCACGCGGTGATCCTGGATAACAGGCTGCTACAGGGCAGACTGGCTAAGGAGAAGGGATCGAAAATGGAATGCTAACCCGGTACTAAAACAATGCTTGCTGAAGTCGGATGTGTTGGACCGAAAGGTGCAAATATCGCAATCAAGCTGTAAAATACGACACAACGCATTCCGTTCTCTGGACTACATTCTGCTACGAAGCCAAGCCAAGCCAAGCTACAGAGACCACACACCTCAGAGATCAAATTCAGAATAGTGTAATCTTCATACTCCGTATAGTCTACGGCAGACGGATGTACCACCTATTCAATAAACTGAAGATAGTTGCTACTGACGAGTGCACTTGTGGTACTGGGAAAATGACCCCTGAACATCTGCTGCAAAGTTGCCCGACATAGGAGAACCAGAGAAAGCACATGTGGGCCATCACCAGTGCCAACACTAGACATGCTACAAGGCATGCCGACATCCTCAAGATGACCCCCGCTTTTTTTGAACAAATTCAAGTCAAAGTTTAACAGCGTACGAAGAAGAAAAAGAAAAAGAAGAAAAAGAAGAAGAAGAAGAAGAAGAAGAAGAAGAAGAAGAAGAAGAAGAAGAAGAAGAAGGAGGAGGAGGAAGAAGTAGACGAATGCAGAAAGTGAGAGCGGCTTTCCTTGCTTTAGAATATTTATAGACATAGAAAGAGATGAGTCCACCACAAAAATACAGATCTTTTACTTCTATGCCATGTTCGTCCTACACGAGCAGAGCAACGAAAACTACAACGAAAAAGGCTCAAACATCCATCAATAGATACCTACGCTGCGTAGAGGGATTAAAATGGTGAGTGACACAGTCACTAACATTAAACTGTGAGAAAGAACAGGGCATGTATCAGGGGGACATGACGTAAGAAGAAGATGTTGACGTTGGGTAGGACATGATGTAAGGAGAAGGCGTTGACGCTGAATAGGACATGACGTAAGAAGAAGATGTTGACGTTGGGTAGGACATGATGTAAGGCGACGGCGTTGGATAAGACATATTGCAACAATCATAGAAGCGACAGAGAAGACTTGGACAGAACTGGAAGAAATGGCTCAGGTAAGGAAGACTTGGACAGAGCTAGAAGAAATGGCTCAGGTAAGGAAGACTTGGACAGAGCTGGAAGAAATGGCTCAGGACAGGAAGACTTGGACAGAGCTGGAAGAAATGGCTCAGGTAAGGAAGACTTGGATAGAGCTGGAAGAAATGGCTCAGGACAGGAAGACTTGGACAGAGCTGGAAGAAATGGCTCAGGTAAGGAAGACTTGGACAGAGCTGGAAGAAATGGCTCAGGTAAGGAAGACTTGGACAGAACTGGAAGAAATGGCTCAGGTAAGGAAGACTTGGACAGAGCTGGAAGAAATGGCTCAGGTAAGGAAGACTTGGACAGAGCTGGAAGAAATGGCTCAGGTAAGGAAGACTTGGACAGAGCTGGAAGAAATGGCTCAGGTAAGGAAGACTTGGACAGAGCTGGAAGAAATGGCTCAGGACAGGAAGACTTGGACCGAGCTGGAAGAAATGGCTCAGGTAAGGAAGACTTGGACAAAGCTGGAAGAAATGGCTCAGGTAAGGAAGACTTGGACAGAGCTGGAAGAAATGGCTCAGGACAGGAAGACTTGGACAGAGCTGGAAGAAATGGCTCAGGTAAGGAAGACTTGGACAAAGCTGGAAGAAATGGCTCAGGTAAGGAAGACTTGGACAGAGCTGGAAGAAATGGCTCAGGTAAGGAAGACTTGGACAGAGCTGGAAGAAATGGCTCAGGACAGGAAGACTTGGACAGAGCTGGAAGAAATGGCTCAGGACAGGAAGACTTGGACAGAGCTGGAAGAAATGGCTCAGGTAAGGAAGACTTGGACAAAGCTGGAAGAAATGGCTCAGGTAAGGAAGACTTGGACAGAGCTGGAAGAAATGGCACATGGACAGGAAGACTTGGAAAGAACTGGATGAAATGGCCCAGGACAGGAAGACTTGGACATAACTGGAAGAAATGGCCCAGGACAGGAAGCAGGAACGTATTTGTTGAAGATCTATCCTCTAGAGGGAGCTGAACGTTTTCGATTGATTCTATCAAGAAGTGAAGAACATTCTTGTCTTGTTCTCTCGGATTACAGTTTCAACTGGTTGGGGTAAACTTCAGAGATACTTGACCTTGATCTTTATGATCCGTTCCTCGACGTAGCTTCGTGTCCAACTTCGTCTCCAGGGGACCCTGTCTTGGGCCATGGAAGTCTAGTATATTTTGTCTGAGCCTGACTAACATGTCTGATCAGTATGTTTTGTCTGACCAGATGTTAGTCTTCCTCCCCGATAAAGACGTTTTATTACTAGATCTGTCTGATAAAGACGTTTTATTGCTAGATCTGTCTAAAGACGTTTTATTACTAGATCTGTCTGGTAAAGACGTTTTATTACTAGAACTGTCTGATAAATACGTTTTATTACTAGATCTATCTGATAAAGACGTTTTATTTCTAGATCTGTCTGATAAAGACGTTTTATTGCTAGATCTGTCTGGTAAAGACGTTTTATTACTAGATCTGTCTGATAAAGACGTTTTATTACTAGATCTATCTGATAAAGACGTTTTATTACTAGATCTATCTGACAAAGACGTTTTATGACTAGATCTGTCTGATAAATGCGTGTAACTTTCACATTGATTCGCTCCAAGTGAAGCATGGGGGCACCACTACATGAGCATGCTTCCAAGTCTGCTTGTAGTGCCTGTTTCAAAAACAATGATTCTACATGTCAAGGCTACAGGCTGCAAGCTCCATTCACATCCCTTTTTAGTTGACTTGAAAGGTTATAATGATCGTATTCTTGTTAAATTGGGTTAAACTCGAACCTCGAGTGGATTGTTACAAATCTCGTGACAAATGTGTTTAATAAAATAAATCATATTATCGTGCACAAAGAAAACATTCATTTAACTGTAACACAAAAACATCAAACATGGTGCATTTCATTTAACAGCAAATTATAAACCGTGCAAGCAAAACAGAACAAAGCGGGTTGGTGGATAAACGTATTGCACGTTCTATGGGCGTGTAGTACCCAGACAGAGGCTGCCGTAGTGGTTGTCGGGCCAGGTCGAGTGGAATCCCTCCAGACAGTCGCAGTGGTACCTGCCTGGCATGTTAATGCACACAGAATGACCTTGACACTTGGAGATCCCCAGAGCACACTCGTCCATGTCTGGGATAAAGGAATCAGGATCTGTCAGCACGGGTTGACATGTGCCGCGTGCTCTTCTTATTCTCTATATAAAACTATCTGGGGTTCCTAGTGTTGCCCCGGATTATTATGCCAGCCCTGAATATCTCGTGAGTATCATCAGTTGATGACTGGATCAAGTATTGGAAGAATTTTCACGTGGAATGCCACATTAAGTTAGCGGTAAACCTATTAAGACCACATTAGGTTAGCTGTAAACTTAATAAGGTAACATTACATAAGCTGTTAACTTATTAAGGCCATATTAAGGCCATAAGTTAGATTGGGACCATTAGCTTTGGTTGGCAGCCAATCTAAGAGAAGGTAAACTCTGACTCTAAACCCCAGTAGACGAAGCTCGTTAGCCTGTTCAGGCAGTACACCTATGAGAGAAGGAACTCTGATTATAAACCCACAAGTCTCAGGGAAAGCTGGGTAGTCTTGGAACGATGAGAGTATCGTCAGATGTCTCGAGTAACTAGCATCTGCGGGCAACGACCCCAATGTCTTATGGAAACCTCTGGAGAGGGTAGCGCTGCGGGAGTAAACCCAGATAGAAAATACGAAGTGGTAGCACTTCAGGCGGATGGTTCAAAATTGCGAACTCATTCCGGCAGCTCCTGCAGCTGAGCTGATGCCAGATTGTCATGCTTTGCATTTCCTTTGGATTACACGAGCGAGGCCAAGAGAGGGATCCAGCAGTTTGGGCAGCCCAGGGTCTCCATATTCAGCGCCCAGGCTTGCACCCTGAGAGGCTACTCACAGGGTACCACGCGCATGGTGTGCAAAGACTGACACGCCTATGAATGAATGCAGTTAGCTATAAAACTACTAAAGTCACATTACGTTAGCTATAAACATAATAGGTCACATTGCGTTAGCTATAAACATAAGTCACATTAAGTTAACCGTAAACAAAATAGGTCACATTAAGTTAACTGTAAACATAATATGTCACATTAAGTTAGCTGTAAACATAATAGGTCACATTAAGTTAACTGTAAACATAATAAGGTCACATTAAGTTAACTGTAAACATAATAGGTCACATTAAGTTAACTATAAACGTAATTAGGTCACATTAAGTTAACTGTAAGCATAATAGGTCAAATTAAGTTAACTGTAAACATAATAGGTCACATTAACTTAGCTATAAACATAATAAGGTCACATTAAGTTAGCTATACACATAATAAGGTCACATTAAGTTAACTGTAAACATAATAAGGTCACATTAAGTTAGCTATAAACATAATAAGGTCACATTAAGTTAGATATAAACATAATAAGGCCACATTAAGTTAGCTGTAAACATAATAAGGTCACATTAAGTTAGCTATAAACATAATAAGGTCACATTAAGTTAGCTGTAAACCAAATAATAATAATAATGTTCGCCTAGGCATCTAGGGCCCGTTACGTTGATAGACCACTACCATGTCTAACTGCTGAAGCTTGTAGGGATCGACGACTACCATGTCTAACTGCTGAGGCTGGAGGGATCGACCACTACCATGTCTAACTGCTGAAGCTTGTAGGGCTCGACCACTACTATGTCTAACTGCTGAAGCTTGTAGGGCTCGACCACTACCATGTCTAACTGCTGAGGCTTGTAGCCAAACCTCGTTCAATGTCAAAGCAGAGACTGCTATCTGTCGGAGCCATGTAGAACGAGGGCGGCCCCTCCCACGCCCTCAGCCGGCCCCTCCCACGCCTCCAGCTGGCCCCTCCCACGTCTCAAGCCGGCCCCTCCCACGCCTCCAGCCGGCCCATCCCACGCCTCAAGCCGTCCCCACCCACGCCTCAAGCCGTCCCCACCCACGCCTCAAGCCGCCCCCTCCCACATCTCCAACCGGCCCCTCCCACGCCTCCAGCCGGCCGGTGAGAGACCCTTGTTACATTTACCAGACTTGGACATTCTCTGGTGAACCGTAACTTCCATCGAACCACGTGACCAAACACAGACAGGCGATGGCGGACCAGAGTGTCCGAGATGGAGGGAAGACTCGTCTCTGCAGACACCTCGACATTACGGACAAGATCAAACCACCAGATACCAAGGATGCGTCGCTGGTTACGCATGTGAAAGGCATCGAGTCTTGATATGTCCTGTTTAAGTAGGGTCCGAGGTTCTGAACCATACAGGAGGACAGGAACCATACATACAGGAGGACAGGAACCATACAGGAGGACAGGAATCATACAAGACAGGAACCATACAAGAGGACAGGAACCATACAGGAGGACAAGAACCATACAGGAAGACAGGAACCATTCAGGAGGACAGGAACCATACAGGACAAGAACCATACAAGAGGACAAGAACCATACAAGAGGACAGGAACCATACAGGAGGACAGGAACCATACAGGAACCACACAGGAGGATAGGAACCATACAGGAGGACAGGAACCATACATGAGGACAGGAACCATACAGGAGGATAGGAACCATACATGAGGACAGGAACCATAGAGGAGGACAGGAACCATACAGGAGGACAGGAACCATACAGGAGGACAGGAACCATACATGAGGACAGGAACCATACAGGAGGACAGGAACCCTACAGGAGGACAGGAATCATACAGGAGGACAGAAATCATACAGGAGGACAGGAACCATACAGGAGGACAAGAATCATACAGGAGGACAGAAATCATACAGGAGGACAGGAACCATACAGGAGGACAGGAACCATACAGGAGGACAGGAACCATACATGAGGACAGGAACCATACAGGAGGACAGGAACCATACAGGAGGACAGGAATCATACAGGAGGACAGAAATCATACAGGAGGACAGGAACCATACAGGAGGACAAGAATCATACAGGAGGACAGAAATCATACAGGAGGACAGGAACCATACAGGAGGACAGGAACCATACAGGAGGACAGGAACCATACAGGAGGACAAGAACGATACAGGAGGACAGGAACCATACAGGAGGATAGGAACCATACAGGAGGACATGAACCATACAGGAGGACAGGAACCATACAGGAGGACAGGAACCATACAGGAGGACAGGAACCATAAAGGAGGACAGGAACCATACAGGACAGGAACCATACAGGAGGACAGGAACCATACAGGAGGACAGGAACCATACAGGAGGACAGGAACCATACAGGAGTCCAGGAATCATACAAGAGGACAGGAACCATTCAGGAGGACAGGAACCATACAGGACAAGAACCATACAAGAGAACAAGAACCAAACAGGAGGACAGGAACCATACAGGAGGACAGGAACCATACAGGAACCACACAGGAGGATAGGAACCATACATGAGGACAGGAACCATACATGAGGACAGGAATCATACAGGAGGACAAGAACCATACAGGAGGACAGGAATCATACAGGAGGACAGGAACCATACGGGAACCATACAGGAGGATAGGAACCATACATGAGGACAGGAACCATACAAGAGGACAGAAACCATACAGGAGGACAGGAACCATACAGGAGGACAGGAATCATACAGGAGGACAGGAACCATACAGGAGGACAGGAACCATAGAGGAGGACAGGAACCATACAGGAGGACATGAACCATGAAAGAGGACAGGAACCATACAGAAGGACAGGAACCATACAGGAGGACAGGAACCATACAGGAGGACAGGAACCATACAGGAGGACAGGAACCATACAGGAGGACAGGAACCATACAGGAACCATTCAGGAGGATAGGAACCATACATGAGGGCAGGAACCATACAGGAGGACAGGAACCATACAGGAGGACAGGAATCATACAGGAGGACAGGAATCAAACAGGAGGACAGGAACCATACAGGAGGACAGGCACCATAGAAGAGGACAGGAACCATACAGGATGACATGAACCATACAGGAGGATAGGAACCATACAGGAGGACAGGAACCATACAGGAGGACAGGAACCATACAGGAGGATAGGAACCATTCAGGAGGACAGGAACCATACAGGAGGACAGGAACCATACAGGAGGACAGGAACCATACAGGAGGACAGGAACCATACAGGAGGACAGGAACCCTACAGGAGGATAGGAACCATACAGGAGGACAGGAACCATACAGGAGGATAGGAACCATACAGGAGGACATGAACCATACAGGAGGATAGGAACCATACACGTCTGATAAATACGTATTTTTGATCTGTCATTATTTCACACACCTTATAAGTCCGCATTACGTTGGTTGTAAACCTAATAAGGCCGCATTGCGTTCGTTGTAAACCTAATAAGGCCGCATTACGTTCGTTGTAAACCTAATAAGGCCGCATTATGTTCGTTGTAAACCTAATAAAGCCAAATTACGTTCGTTGTAAACATAATAAAGCCAAATTACGTTCGTTGTAAACCTTCTTCTTCTTCTTCTGCGTACACAGTCAGACAGTAACCATTATTTTCTCGAAAAAAGCGGCGGTCATCCTGAGACTCTCGCCACTACCATAGAGCTTGTCTTGCAGTTCCACTGGCAATGGCCACATCTGCTCTCTCTGATCCTCGTATGTCGGGCAGTTCTGCAGCAGATGTTCAGTGGTCATTTTACCAGTACCGCACGGGCATTCGTCGGTACACCCTATCTTCAATTTGTTGAAGAGGTGGTACCTCAGTCTGTTGTGGCCAGTGCGAAGTCTGAAGACAACGACCTGCTCTCTTCGGTTCAACTGGTAATAGGCATCGTTTTTGGTGTAACCAGTATGTTCGGTTTCCCATTTGGACATGTACCTGGCTTTGATAAGCCGTTTTGACTCTTCGTACGTCATACTGGTATCTATTTGTGGTAGCCTTGCACCTTCTTTTGCCAGTCTGTCTGCCTCCTCGTTGCCTTGGATGTTGCAGTGTGACGGAACCCACTGTACCACTACCCTTTTTGGTGCGGACTGTTGGCACAGTTTGCAGAGTGCTGCTCTTAAGTCATTAAGCTCAGTGTTTTTCTGGCTTTTTAGCGCTGTGACTACTTCGAGAGCATCTGTCAGCAGGACTATATGGCTCTCATTTTCACTGTGTGTTACCATTTCTTCCACTGCCGCCCTCAGTGCCTCTGCATCTGCTCTGAAATCGCTCGTGTACTTACCAGTAGCGAATGACAGTGTTATTTTTCTGCCATTTGGTAGGTTCAGGAATGCTCCTGCCCCTCCGTTCTGTGTAGTGTTTGTTACAGAGCCGTCGGTGTATGCATGGGTCCAGTCCATGCTTGGGTAGCTTTTCGTTATGAAGCTTAAGGTAGTGTCTCTCCTTTCTTTTTCGGTCTGGCAGTTTTTGTTTGCAATACCTGGTATATTTTCTACCACCTCTGGAAATATATCCTGCCTCCAAGTAGGTTTTCGTACAGTAGTGATGGGTTTTGGTGTTGTTAGTGCGTTTATGGGATCTTCGTGCATCTTTGCTTTGGCTATTTCTGCAAAGTTTCTCCGCTTTAGTTTCCCAGTTCCCAAATTGTTTAGCCTCTGGTACATTGGATGGTCCGTCAGTCTTCGGAGTTTCTCTGACTGCAGCTGGGCTCTGCAGTCTCTTCTGTCGGTCATGGATTGCAGTTTTGTAATCTTTTCAAGTTCTACAATTGGCGTTGACTTCATGCCACCAGTTATGATTCTCATGGCTTGGTTTTGAAGTTTGTTAACTTTATCGAAGTTCGCCTTCGCTGCTGTTGTCCATGCCGCGATGCCATACTCGAGAACTGGTCTCACTCTTCCAGTGTACAGTTTCTTTAGTATGCCTTCGTCTGCTCCCCAGCTTGTGCCAGCAAGTTTCCTCATGATCGCCATTCTTTCTCTGGCTTTCATTCGGTTTCTCTCAATCTGACTTTTCCATGTCATGCGCCGATCAAATGTGACTCCCAGATAGGTTGGGTTGTCGTTTGGCTGCAGGATTTTGCCATTTAGGCTTAGTTTGGTACTTTGGGGTTTTAATGAGAGCGAGAATATTGTGCACGTGGTTTTCTCCTCGTTTATTTTGACCAGCCATGAGTTCGCCCACTCTTCCAGCGATGTTAGGGCCGTTTGCATCCGATTTCTTGCTATGGTGAGATTCTTTTCAGAGGTCCACATAGCCAGATCGTCTGCAAACATTGAGCTATGGACTCTTCTTGGTATATTCTCTGTAATATCGTTTATATATACCAGGAAGAGTGTGGGTGACAGTACTCCCCCTTGGGGTACTCCCTGCTCGAGTGTCACCTTTTTGCTCATCTGCCCTTGTACTTGGACTCTGGCCGTTCTTTGTTTGAGGTAGTGGTTGATCCACTTGTACATCTTCCCACAAACATCACTTCTTCTTAGCTTGACTCTAAGTCCATCCTTCCAGACTTTGTCAAATGCCTTTTCCAGATCCACCCAAACAGCTACTGTGTGTTTCTGTGCCTGGTAGGCATCTTCTATCTCCTGGGCTATGAGGATAACCTGGTCCTCAGTGGATCTGTGCTGTCTAAAGCCGGCTTGCTGTGGAATTAGTATTCGTTTTTCTTCCAGATGCCACATCAGTCTGGTGTTTATCATCCGTTCCATCAGCTTGCCGACACAGCTCAGTAGGCTTATGGGCCTGTATCCATTCGGATCTGTTTTGTCCTTTCCTGTTTTTGGTACTGGTACCAGTATTGCATCTTTCCATGCCTGGGGTACAATACCCCTTTTCCAGCTTTGGTTCAGGACTGACAGTAGTTTTTCCTTCGCTGTTTGGCCCAGCCCCATCAGCATTTCGTTTGTTATCCCGTCTTTTCCGGGAGATTTCCTTCTCTTTAGTGTTCTCATAGCCTCTTCCATTTCGCGCATTGTTAGTTTGGCCATCATGTGCTCTTCAGGAGCCGTATTTTTGTTTTCGTGCCCCTTTAGCTCTTCGCTAATGTCTGTATGCTTATCTGCAGGGACCTCGATGTGGTTTGCTCTGGCATAGTGATCGACAAAGGCGTTTGCGGCTTTCTTACCTGTGATCAAGTTCTCGCCTTGCTTGATAGTAATTTGTTTATTTGACGGGGTTTCGTCGTTCATGGCTCTGACTAGCTTCCATAGCTTGTTCCCTTCTTTGTCCAGGTTTAAACTTTCCGTTTTATTTTTCCAACTTTCTCTTGCTGTTTGATTGAGAGTGTGTTTGTACTTCGCCGCGGCGGCTTTGAGGGCGATGTTTGCCTCCACGGATTTTTCTCGTTCTGCCATGTTTCTAGCATTTGTTACTGCATCTTCCACTTTCTGTAACTCATCATTCCAGTAGGGCTTATAGTTTTTTCCTAGCTCCTCTTGGGATGGTTTCAGTGGCGGCTTGCATTATTGCCTTGCTTAGGCTCTCTACCATGGGCTTCATTTTGGTGTTTCGTGTGTTGATGGTTTCACACAGCCCATCTGTCAGGATTGCAAATCTGTCCCAGTCGGCTCGTTTGTAATTCCAACGTGGGAGCGGTTTTGTTTCCTGTGGGCCTACTTCCATGTCAATGGTTAGCCTGATCGGCCTGTGGTCGCTACCTGCCAGTTGGTTTAGCACCTGGCGGTCTATTTTATAGTGTATGTCCTGTGTGGAGAAGGCCAAATCTGGAGTCGAGGTGGTATGCCATGTTCTTGAATAGAAGCTAGGGCTATCCTCCGGCCTATTGATTAGGGAGAGATTTGCATCTATCTCCCAATCTTCCACTTCGTCACCTCTGCTGTCTGTGTCAGAGTATCCCCATCTCTCCGAGTGGCTGTTGAAATCTCCAACCACTATGCAGTTGGAGTCTCTGACCTCCATACTCGAGAGCGATAGGTCTCTGTTTGGTGGTCCGTACAGATTGAAAATGCGGAGCTTCGTCTCTTGAGCCATTATGTCAACTCCTACAATTTCTGCTTGTCCGGTGTGATTGACAGGTACCGCGGTACTCGGTATGCTGTTTCTGGTCAGTATCAGGACCCCTCCTTTGTGGCCTTCTCTATCTAGACGGAAAGTCTGGTATCCTCTGATTGAGAATTTATGGTTATTGTTGAGGTGCGTTTCCTGGATACATGCCACGTCAATCTTACCTTCATGCAGGTGATGTGTTAGGGAAAGTTTTTTGTTAATGACTCCCTCCGCATTCCACTGTAATATTCTGAGGGTCTTGAAGTTTTGGCCAATAGTCGTTTCCCCATAGCCATGTGCCTTGACTCCACGACACATGGGTGGGTGACCACCAGTAGTCAAGGGTGGGCCCCTTCGAGGCGTGGGGCCCGGCGCTATCGCTGCCTGGCGGGTCTCCTCAGGATGAGCGCCATACGTTTTTCGAATAGGTTGTGCTGCCATCATACTGTGATTTACGTTGCACTGTTTTGTTAGGCTTGCGGCCCCGTGCATCCGATTTCAACAGGCGTTTCTGTAGGGATGCCCTCCTTAGCCTTTGGCTGTCCCCAGCCTATCTGCAAGGCAGCAGTTGTTTACGATCAGAGTTTTCTCTCCTATGGAAGTTGTCTTACCAGACTATCGAGTCTTCACTACTCGTGTCTATAGGGTGCAATGATGGTATGTGATATATGAGATGGACTGGTTTACCCGGAAGAGAGGCAGTCCAGTGTGTCTGTATCCCAGGATCGTCACGTCCTGCCAGAAACGTAGCATTTGCATGTGAGTGGGGTATCTCTTTTTCCCTTTATTTTCTTGGCTTCTATGCAGGGATGGTACGCCTAGCATTCCCCGCCACCTGGGGTGTTGACACAGTGGGGCAGGTGTGCAATGTCCGCTGGTCTGCATCTCTTCTGCGTCCAGCATGATAGTTATGGCTGATAACGTACAGAGGTAGATATCGTAGCCGGAGTGCATTTAGCCAGAGGACAAGCCTGGTAATGTCACAGAGATGTTGATCGCCTGGTGTGCGGACAACTCTCATGGTCAGTGGTTGAGTCTTGACAGTTCACAGTGTGGTGGCTGCTCTACTGTTTTCGACACCCCGACCAGGTTCTAAGTCTTTGGTTGGTGTTTTTCGCACCCCATCGCCGTATAGGGTGAGTATCAAGCAGTTTTCCGCCCGCTTTGATTTGCGGGCGGCAAGGACCTCTTACTGTGGCTCTACCTGATAGGGCTGGGGCGCAAGCCCCAGGTCCCGAGCATGTAGGAGCCTCCCATTGCAGTGATGCTGAGATTTTGGGCGGGATTGCGGCTTTCAAGGGTTCGGCCGTAATCCCCCACATGGTAGCCTCGCGCCCTTGGCTTATCAGCCTGGTACGTGAACCAAAGTGTCTGCGGCTCCTCTCGATTTGAGCTGGTTTTCCGTAGCAACGCCCTGTCATTTGTAGGGTAAAACTGACCTGTCTTCAGATCTATTTCCAGCACCCGTTCACTATTTGGTCAGACGAGTTTATTGAGGGCTTTTGTTTGTCAATGACCAGGTATTTGAAATCTGCGGAGTTAAACACGATTTCCGTAGCGTTCTTTCATTTGAGCTGACTTGTCGTCCGTGAGTCTAATACCAGCGTACGTTCATTGTTAGACCCAAACGGCAGTGCTCTCAATTTGTCAGTTGTTCTACAGTATTGGCGTGTTCAGTCAAATTAAGCCGCAGGTTCCACACCTGGTGGTGCCCTTCCGTCAATTCCCTTAGCGAGACAATCAAGTTTCTTAAAGGGTAGCCCCAAAGATTTTCGAGGGTCTAATTCCAGCACATGTTCTCTATTAGACCCCACTAAGGTGTACTTTTTGATAGTCATTCTGCAGTATTGGCGTGGTAAGTTAACTTAGGTCTCAGGCTCCACTCCTGATAGTGCTCTTCCGTCAATTCCTTTATCAAACACTGGATGCAGACAAAACCGAGCCACAGGGGACATAACCCCAGATTTCTGGGGGTCTAAGTCCAGCACCAGTTCCATATTAGACTCCAGAAGAGTGGTCTCGGCATGTCAATCATTTCAGTGTTGGCCGTGTTGAGTCAAATTAAGCCGCAGGCTCCACTCCTGGTGGTGCCCTTCCGTCAATTCCTTTAAGTTTCAGCTTTGCAACCATACTTCCCCCGGAACCCAAACACTTTGGTTTCCCGGAAGCTGCCCGCAGAGTCATCGAAGCAACTCCTGCGGATCGCTAGTCGGCATCGTTTATGGTCAGAACTACGACGGTATCTGATCGTCTTCGCGCCTCTGACTTTCGTTCTTGATTAATGAAAACATTCTTGACAAATGCTTTCGCAGTAGCTCGTCTTGCGGCGATCCAAGAATTTCACCTCTAACGCCGCAATACGAATGCCCCCGTTTGTCCCTGTTAATCATTACCTCCAGTTCCGAAAACCAACAAAATAGAACCGAGGTCCTATTCCATTATTCCATGCACCATTATTCAGGCAGCCGAGGCCTGCTTTGAACACTCTAATTTTTTCAAAGTAAACGCGCCGGCCACCCAGGACGCTCAGCGAAGAGCCCCCGTGGGAGAGAGCCGGCAGACGGTAGGGCAGGAGACAACGGGCAGTGAACCGGCGCGAGCCGGACCGCCCGCCTGCGCCTGAGATCCAACTACGAGCTTTTTAACTGCAACAACTTTAATATACGCTATTGGAGCTGGAATTACCGCGGCTGCTGGCACCAGACTTGCCCTCCAATAGATCCTCGTTAAAGGGTTTAAAGTGTACTCATTCCAATTACGGGGCCTCGAAAGAGTCCCGTATTGTTATTTTTCGTCACTACCTCCCCGTGCCGGGAGTGGGTAAGTTGCGCGCCTGCTGCCTTCCTTGGATGTGGTAGCCGTTTCTCATGCTCCCTCTCCGGAATCGAACCCTGATTCCCCGTTACCCGTTACAAACATGGTAGGCATGTCACGTACCATCGACATTTGATAGGGCAGACATTTGAAAGATGCGTCGCCGGCACATGAGGCCATGCGATCAGCACAAAGTTATCCAGAGTCACCAGTGGGGACGCCGCAACCCCGCGAGGGGAAACGACGATTGGTTTTGAACTAATAAAAGCGCTCTTTCCGCGAGGGTCGGAGCTTGGTAAGCATGTATTAGCTCTAGAATTGCCACAGTTATCCAAGTAGGATCGTGTCATCTAAGGAACCTCGACTGATTTAATGAGCCATTCGCGGTTTCACCGTTAGACAGTGTGAACTTAGACATGCATGGCTTAATCTTTGAGACAAGCATATGACTACTGGCAGGATCAACCAGATATCTGTCGGAGACGTACGTACTGCGCACACCGGTCGGCGGAGGAAGGGTGTGTAAAAAGCCTCACTGGGACGGCCGCAGGGACCGACTGACGGGACGGACGGACGGTTGTTCCACCCGTCCCTCACTCCGTCGACCTAGGACCGCCTGACAGGGGCCTCCCACACGCACCAGACGACCGACCGACCGGGCTCGCTCGAGGAGGGATGGCAGCGCTCTGTGCAGAACGGATCCCAACGACCTCGGCGACGAATTTCACTGGGACTAGAGACACAATTTGGCCTGCCCTTCTCCGTAGGGAGAGAACGCAGGGCCTCGAGGCAACGATTCCTGCTTTCCATTTGCCGGTCACAAGCTCTTTGCGAGAGTCGGACCACCAGCGAGACGTACTGTCGAGCTCTGCTATAAGCCTTAGATAAATCACCAGGGACGGACCACGTTTCCTGATACGGACCAGACTAGCGCACCTCGGTGGAGGAGCCACTACCACAAACCGCACCCAATTCGCACTACGGGGAAAGGCAGGCGAGCGTTTTCCGCAAGCCCGCGCTATCGCTCCGCCTGGCGGGACTGAGATCGCTTTACGAACACTGGATGAAATTGAGTCGCTGCGGCGAGACAACTACCCCAGATCGTTGTAAACCTAATAAGGCCCACATTAAGCTAGCTGTAAACCTAATAAGGCCCACATTAAATTAGCTGTAAACCTAATAAGGCCCGCATTAAGTTAGTTGTAAACCTAATAAGGCCACATTAAGTTAGCTGTAAACCTAATAAGGCCCACATCAAATTAGCTGTAAACCCAATAAGGCCCACATTAAGTTAGCTGTAAACCTAATAAGGTCACATTAAGTTAGCTATAAACCTAAAAAGGCCCACATTAAGTTAGCTGTAAAGCTAATAAGGCCCACATTAAATTAGCTGTAAACCTAATAAGGCCCACATTAAGTTAGCTGTAAATCTAATAAGGCCATATTAAGTTAGCTGTAAACCTAATAAGGCCCACATTAAATTAGCTGTAAACCTAATAAGGCCCACATTAAGTTAGCTGTAAACCTAATAAGGTCACCCACATTAAGTTAGCTGTAAATCTAATAAGGCCTACATTAAATTAGCTGTAAACCTAATAAGGCCCACATTAAGTTAGCTGTAAACCTAATAAGGTCACATTAAGTTAGCTGTAAACCTAATAAGGTCCACATTAAGTTAGCTGTAAACCTAATAAGGGCACGTTAAGTTAGCTGTAAACCTAATAAGGTCACCCCACATTAAGTTAGCTGTAAACCTAATAAGGCCACCCACATTAAGTTAGCTGTAAACCTAATAAGGCCCACATTAAATTAGTTGTAAACCTAATAAGGCCCACATTAAGTTATCTGTAAACCTAATAAGGTCACATTAAGTTAGCTGTAAACCTAATAAGGTCCACATTAAGTTAGCTGTAAACCTAATAAGGTCCCATTAAGTTATCTGTAAACCTAATAAGGTCCACATTAAGTTAGCTGTAAACCTAATAAGGTCACGTTAAGTTAGCTGTAAACCTAATAAGGTCACCAACATTAAGTTAGCAGTATACCTAATAAGGCCCACATTAAATTATTTGTAAACCTAATAAGGTCACCCACATTAAGTTAGCTGTAAACCTAATAAGGCCAAATTACGTTCGTTGTAAACCTAATAAAGCCAAATTACATTCGCTGTAAACCTAATAAGGTCACCTACATTAAATTAGCTGTAAACCTAATAAGGTCACAAACATTAAATTAGCTGTAAACCTAATAAGGTCACCCACATTAAATTAGCTGTAAACCTAATAAGCCCATATTCAAGAAACTTTAATTAGACACTTCAGAATGCACATTATTTTGTACAAATCTGAGTCGTGCTGTAGTAGCGCCAGTCACGTGGGACGGGTACATCTTGGACATGTATTAGAACTTAATGACGAGCAAAGAAGGTGTTAAAATAGGCCTTATGACTTACTCATGTTCTATTTGTGGCCTTCAGTCAGGGAGGATTATTTCATTGAATATTCTTTTTACTATTTGGTATATTGAAATATGTTCGTTTTATAAAATTGAAATATAAGACGAACAAAATCGTATTATTGGTTTGTTCTGCTAAATATGGATTCATTTAAAAGTAAAGTAACACATAGCATTACTGCCGTAGGGGTGTGAGATGTTAGCGATCTCACAAATCAAAGGCTCGGCTATATGAGGGTGGTAGCCATCTCCTCTTCCTCGCAGCTTTTGCTTCCTGTACTGAACCGGATGGTTCTCTTTGGCAAACCTCTACACCTCACGGTAGAAGAGGAGCGACTAAGTAAGTAAGTAACTGAACCGGTACCAAATAAAGGCTGGGTCGACCCCGGAGCCGTTGCGGTGTGAAAAACATTACCGCCTCAACTGGGGAATAAACCCTGGACCACTAAGATGCGAAGCCAGAGCGATAACCACTGCGCTACGCGGCTACGCTTCGTTTAAAGCGTCGCACTTAATGACCTGCAAGGCCGCATTTGGTCTGATGATTCGTGTTCCCCGCTCTGAGCTAGATCCTCTCCAAAGTAAGTAACATGTCCTTTGCAGAACGTCGCTTTTGACAACCGCCAATCTATTTGGCTGTTATAAGCTCCATAGCAAGTGTGCAGTATAGTAATTACCATTACTTTCTGTAAGGCAGAGGAAAGCTCATGTCTGCCAAACTGACCACGAGCGTGATTAGACCCAGATCTGTTGGTAGAGAGTGTCTCAGTTCATATTTATTGATACAGATTTTGTCTATTTATCTCTCACTAGTCCACTTGTGTCGTTAGACGTCGTGGTGAGGTGTGGCCTTCTTAGTCACATATTTTTTGGCAGGTGCAAATTCACTGGGGACTGGTGGTGGTGGAAGAGTAAGTTAGAGCAAGGTAGAGTCGCAGCCTGTCAGACGCCATCTAAGCCGCTCCGCTAGCCACATAACCAAGACCTGAAGTTATAGCCACACAGTCCCCTTTTTTGCGACATATTCTCTGTGGGGCGAGAATCCCTAGAATAATTTGAGTAGATTTTTAACTTGAATTTTGCATGAGCAGCGGCCGTTAGGCCTACTCTTTTCGATTTCCAACTGCTAAGGTATTTTTAACGTGCACTCCACTGCTCACGGGTGTCTGATCTCACTAGTTCCCTACTCAGAGATCAGGGGAAATATTTACCGGATGATCCACGTGAAATAATTTCTGTCTGCACCGCGACCTCCAGCACCCGAGGCGGCTACCTTACCTCAAGACCACTGTAATTATTTCAAACCGTTGTATAGGGTTCTACTTCGTGGCTTAAATGTTCTACCCTAGATTCAAACATTGAAGGGATCAAACGGGATACCTGTACCAAATCTGGTCAATCTGGAACCCGAGATGCAGCCGTGTATAAGTAACTAACTTTTACTTTGCTGATCCAGCAGTTGGCTTTTTTTGGGTCTAGTTAGCTTGCGTTAGACGTCTATTATTTCCTAGTCTTAAAACGTCTTTAGCTGCTGAAGTTAGATCATTTGTGAACTGCATTTTATCACTGCGAGTAGGGGACGGCGTGTCCTAGTGGTTAAGTGGCACGGCTCACAACCAGAAGGTGCTGGGTTTGATCCCCACCACAGCACCGGCCGTTACCCAGGGGAAGCGAACCCTTAGAAAATGCAGGAGGAAGCAGACCCTTACATAAAATGCATGCTGAAGTCGGATGCACTGGGCCGACAGGCGCAAAATAAAAACCACAGTGTAACGCACACACGCATTGGGGAATATTTAAATAAGGCGAACGCAAACAAAAAACAAAAAAAAATAAAAAAAATCACTGCGAGTCTACCATTTTTCTACGATGTTTTATATGGATATGTCTTCTTGTATGTTTCATATGTAGTGGGTGTACTTGGCGCCAAGAGATTTAATTTTGCTGTTTTTCTTTCCTGGATTGTGTCCCGTGTGTTACAGCTGAGTCAATTCTTCATTCTGTTTTTGGTATACACTGCAGTTATTGTAGTCGCTTATTTTACTATAGTTTTAAAAAGTTCCAATTTGCTGTCGATTTTGTGAATAAGTCTGGTCGTCAATTATATTGAGCTGCAAAATAATTGTGTGTTTCCACATGATATGCTAATTGTGTGTTTCCACATGATATGCTAATTGTGTGTTTCCACATGATATGCTAATTGTGTATTTCCACATTATATGCTAATTGTGTGTTTCCACATGATATGCTAATTGTGTGTTTCCACATGATATGCTAATTGTGTGTCACACGGAAACAATCTTTGTCAATCTATCTTCTTGTTGTTGATAGGTGAAGCTTCTTCAATATTGTTTACTCTTTTATGCTCCTTTAAAAGGACGTAGCGCAGTAGTTAGCGAGCTGGCTTCATATCTGAATGGTCCCCAATTGAGACGGAAATGGTTTTTCAGACCGCAACGTCCCCCGGGTCGACCCAGCCTTAAACGGGTACCGGTTCAGTCCGGGAAGTAAAAGCGGCGAGGGAGTGGAGATTGCTACCACTTTCATATAGCCGAGCCTTTGAAATGTGAGCTCGCTAACACCTCTCATCCCTACGGCACTAATGCTACTTTAGCTTTACTTTACTTTAGCTTAACTTTACTTTAGCTTTACTTTACTTTAGCTTAACTTTACTTTAGCTTTACTTTACTTTAGCTTTACTTTACTTTAGCTTTACTTTACTTTAGCTTTACTTTACTTTAGCTTTACTTTAGCTTAACTTAAGCTTTACTTTCAAAGGCCATTAAGTGGCGGGTTGTAGTTGCTCTTTCCTCACACCCCGAGCGTGCTGATGAAGGTAGACCACGGTCCTCCAGGCGGTTGTGCTTTGCTTGGCTTCATCTGCCTGATGCTCGCTACTACGGTCATCCAATCAATCCCGACTTCGTCAGCTAGACTGCCTTGAAAACAGCCTGTATTCAGGAAACACTACATGGACGAGAGATATGGGTTTTTAGTCAGTATATTGTGCCTGACCCTGGCGTGACGTCCTGGTCAGTATGTTATGCCTGATCGGACTAGCGTCTCAGCTCTCCAACTTCTTCAACTGTATCTTCAGCTTGGCTATACAACAGTTGTGGCCACTGCCGATGTCTGCCCCTCGGTATATTCCGACATCGCGGACTTTTTTAATTGTATGTGTTTACCTCACTAGTTTCTACTGACGGAGGCGCGCCTATTCCACTCTAGACCGTCGCCAAACTGGGCGATATTAACACGCATAAACCAGTGCTTGAATGTATGTGTGCGTCTATATGTACCTATGCTAGGTTTGTGCGCCCTCAGAAGCCAGCCCAACTAAAGTACAATGGAAGGGTCTCACCACGAAGGCGCGTGTGAAAGTTGTGTAAGAGTGTGATTGTAGGACAGAGTCAACTGAAACAGAGTGAGGTAAGAAGAGAGGGACTGAGAACAACTTTTGGTATTTATACAGAAATGTTCGACCTATGTTTTGTCTCTCCATCTAGCGAGATTCGTGCAGTCTTCTGTATGTTATTATGTGTGAAGATTGTATCTGCTATAACAAGATTTGATATCTCACACTCATCTTATCATATTTCATCAATCTGATATTTAACGTCTATACCATGGGCGACAATATGATTGTATGTCATATCATATGTGCTCCATACTTTGGTAATGAAGTCATCCATCACAACTACACTATTATGTTTTAGGACCTTGTCAGAACAATTATACCGACTAAAGATCTCACACACCGATGAGTGCCCATGTGGAACAGGATGCCAGAACACTGAGCATATTCTACAAGAATGCCCAATCTATAGGGAAATGAGATGCCAGACCTGGCTAGAGGGCGCGAAGCTGAGACAAAAGCTGTGGGGCAGCCGCTTTGACCTGGTGAATACTACAGACTTTATCATGGCGACTGGCTTGCAGATATAGCATGACCAAAGATCCTGAACGCAAAGAAGAAGAGAAGACATTGTCGATGACGTCCAGAAGTACTTCATCAAAATAATCGTAATCGTTGTTGGTCGTCTGAGCATAGCATTGTACGATATCGTATTCCTTGTTGGTCGTCTGCGCATAACACTGTGAGATGTTGAGTTTGGTAAATCTTGTTTGGTGTCGGGAGATTATTATTCTTTCCTTAATTGTTTCCCAACTGATAAAAAATGTTTCAGTTCTATCCATTATTAGGGTAGCCACTCCCTCTGTATGATGTCGTCATTTATACAGCAGTAGATAATATGCTTGTGTTTATTTCAGAGCTATTACTTATCTGCCACTTTCTATCTGCACTCACTTATGCCCACAATGTCTACTTGATAATTGACCATTTCATTGCTAATTTCGGATTATTTTCATGCCTGGTACATGACCCTTATATCACAGTATCCACATGTGTAGGGTATTTCTTATCTCTAGCAGGTTAGATCGGGGGGGTTACGTGGTTAATTGATCGCTGTCGAGTTTCGAGTTCAGTTTAATTAACAATTGACTTTTAGGATTACAGTTTCTTAGGTCACTGCTCAACGGGTCTTGTAAGGAGTTATAGGCTATTTGATTAAGATCTTGTCACCGGTTATAGGCTATTTGATACAGATCTTGTGGCCGGTTATAGGCTATTTGATACAGATCTTGTAACCATTTATAGGCTATTTGATTAAGATCTTGTGACCGGTTATAGGCTATTTGATGCAGGTCTTGTGACCGGTTATAGGCTATTTGATTCAGATCTTGTGACCGATTATAGGCTATTTGATGCAGGTCCTGATGTTGTCTATATTACTTTGTGGGTAGGTTTAACGACTTTTTGCTCTTGTTGGAGGTGGGGTGTTGGTTGGGGGGGGGGGGGGTGCTTTTGATTTGGGAGGAGAGCGTGTGGCCTTGGCGTTTTGAACATCGATGACAATCAACGGACCAGATCCAATTCTTGCCGTGCTCGGATTAATAGACCAGCATGGCATTGGTTTATTCACGGGATGCACAGTCGAACCAGTCGTAAATGGGTGCTTGAGGAAGTTATGGGCATATTTCAGAACCAGCTCGGTAGCTACGGAGTTTGTGCTCTGTCGTCGGAACCTACAGCACTGAAATGGTCTGAGTACTTATGAGGGCGCCTCGGTACAATGGAGTCAGTTTCATCGGCCATTTTCCTTTTTCTAAACTCTTACTTGGTCCATTTAAGAAATAGTTGAATCGATGGAGGATTAAATGAAGAACAAAGTAAACGAATGAAGAAGTCAATCAATGATATAAACTAGTAAAGGAACGATATAGTAAATGCATCTTCTTCTTCTGCTTCTTCATTCACTCTCATCCTACAAGATATGTCGTTCCTCTTTTGTTAGATGGCTGCGATATTATAGCCTTTCGGCAAGGCCCATCGGCTTTTGGAAAGTATACTTATTCGGGCCTACTCTCTCTCTCTCTCTCTCTCTCTCTCTCTCTCTCTCTTTCTCTCGCCATTAGCTGTTCCCAGACTACATACAATGCAGCAGGTTGTGTTAAATCAAAAGTTTACTCCTCCTAGACGAATTACCAGCACTGGCTATCGGACTTGCTGTACCCATGCGCCCTGAGAGGTTGATGAGACTCACACCTCCTCCCGTTTCCTGTTAGCGGAAGCAGCCCCGCCAGGATCATGCCAAGAGCTGAGAATTTTCTGCTTGAATTGTGTTTTGTAAACGTTTGACGTATGGCGTAAATGCAATGTTAGGTATGGCTTGGCTTTGTTCGTTCTCAATCTCCCTCTACCAAACCCTAAAAGGGCTTCTTAAGTAGCAGAATGTAGTTCAGAGAACGGAATGCGTTGTGTCGTAGTTAACAGCTTGACTGTGATATTTGCACCTTTCGGTCCAACACATCCGACTTCAGCAAGCATTTTTTGAGTACCGGGTTAGCATTCCATCTTCGATCCCTTCTCCTTAGCCAGTCTGCCCTGCTGCAGCCTGTTATCCAGGATCACCGCGTGGAGGTGTAGAAGGGTCTTGGCAGCTATGGTTCGCTTGCCCTGACGATAGCAGTCAGCTATGGGTCACTGACCACTGCAGCTCATGCTCTGCTCAGCATCTTGATCCCCGATGTTAGGTATGATAAAAAGAAATATTAAAAATAATAGCAAAGGAAGGGATATGTTTAATATTTCTTTTCACCTAACATTGTATTTGCCTTTTTCACTGCTACCTTAACTTGCTCACTCACCTTTCCTGTATGATCTATTATAACCCCTAGGTCCCTTTCCTTATCTATCTTTCTAATATTGTTTTCTCCTATTCTGTAATTATTTTCCATGTTGGATCTACCCATATGGATGACTGTACATTTATCTACATTAAACTCCATTTGCCAGCTTACAGACCATTCTCGAATTTTATCTAAATCCGACCTCAATATATCCACTTCCGCTTTAGACGAGACACTGCTGCATAGTTTTGTGTCATCAGCAAATTTTGCAATCATGGATCCCATGTCAATGTCCAAATCATTTATATATATCAAGAACAAAATTGGTCCCAAAACCGAGCCCTGTGGCACACCACTTTTCACTTCACACCACTCAGGGTACTCCTTATTTATGCCCACCCTCTGCCTTCTTCCCGTTAACCAATTTTCAATCCATTTGGCAACTTCCCCACCTATTCCATGTGATTTTAACTTTCGAAATAATCTTTGATGAGGTACTCTATCAAAGGCCTTTGCAAAGTCTAGATAAATAACGTCCACTGGCTCCCCTTTATCTATGATTTTAGTAACCTCCTCCATGAATTCTAATAGATTTGTTAAGCATGATCTCCCTCTAGTAAACCTATGCTGACTATTTCTAATTAGATTAAATTTGTCTAAATGCATTACAATGTTTTCTTTGATTATTGACTAACAATTTACAGACTATGCTCGTTAAACTCACCCGTCTATAATTCGCTGGATCTGATTTTTTGCCTTTTTTTAATAAGGGGATCACTCCTGCATCTTTCCAATCCAGTGGAACAACCCCTTTCGTAAGTGATTGAGAACATAATATAGCCAATGGTTTTGTTAGTTGGTCTCTAATTTCATACAGCAATTTTGGATGAATACCATTTTGACCTGGACATTTATCCACTTTCAACCCATCCAATTTTTAAAAAATCATTTCCTCTGTAATACAGATTGATCTTAATCCCGCTGTATCCATGATTCTTTGAAAAATATCTATAGGCTCTGGGATCTTGGAGCAGTCCTATTTTGTGTAGACTGTACCAAAGTACGGATTGAGTAGATTAGCTGCCTCCCTATTCTCACTTATTATTTTCCCTGTACTGTCTATGAGAGGGCCTACTTTGTCTTTCGTTCTTTATTTATTTCTAACATAAGAGAAGAAGCTTTTACTGTCAGTCTTGATCCTCTGAGCAAGTTTTTTTTTCGAAGTCTATGTTTGCTGTTTTATTCGCTTTCTGAGATATGTTCTGCTTGTCCAAATATTTTACATATGTTTCTTTTGATTTACCTGCCTCTATATATTTTTTCCATGCTTTATTTTTCGCTCTTTTACATTTCACTACAAATCTAGTTATCCACTTTTTACGCTTGGGGTTTACCTACCTACGTAGAACACATTCCTCTTTTAGCGTTTCTAGAACTGTTTTAAAACTTTCCCACTCCTGTTCAACATCTGTTCCTACGACAATATCTTTCCAGATTTTGTGGTTCGCTGCCTCTTTCATCCTCTTAAAAACTGTCTTAGAGTAGTCATATGTTCGCGTGTTTATATTTACTTCTTTCCCTGCAATAAGATCCCAACGGATGATTTGATGGTCACTTGAGCCAAACAGTTCCCCAACGGTAACGATTTCAATCATATTTTCCTCTGTAGTAAAAACTAGGTTCAGTGTGTTTTTGTAGTGGCGGCAGGGCCAATTAATGCATTTAAGAATATATTGTGCGCATATAGTTTTTAGAGCAAGGGAATGTAAATGAAACTGGTTGTATACATATTCTACAGAGTCTTCTAAACCAGTATAAAGACGTTAAGTTAGTTAAGTATGGCGAATAGCGTTTTTAACTAGAACTGAGAACCCGTCCTCTCTGACACTTTGAGGCAGGACAGAGTCTTCTAAACCAGTATAAAGACGTTAAGTTAGTTAAGTATGGCGAATAGCGTTTTTAACTAGAACTGAGAACCCGTCCTCTCTGACACTTTGAGGCAGGACAGAGTCTTCTAAACCAGTATAAAGACGTTAAGTTAGTTAAGTATGGCGAATAGCGTTTTTAACTAGAACTGAGAACCCGTCCTCTCTGACACTTTGAGGCAGGACAGAGTCTTCTAAACCAGTATAAAGACGCTAAGTTAGTTAAGTATGGCGAATAGCGTTTTTAACTAGAACTGAGAACCCGTCCTCTCTGACACTTTCAGGCAGGACAGAGGACACAAAATAATTGGAAAATGATTGTAATAATGAATTATGTAGAGAGTCAATGACTCACACAGCACATGACTGAGAGAGTCAGTGATTGTCAGAGTCAGTGATTTACATATTAGATGCTTAATTATCAAAGTAAACGATTGAGCGAGTCAATGTTTGAAATTGATTGACGTATGCCAATGATTCGATTAAAAAAAGACACAACTAGATCATTTAGGAAATAATTGACATAATTAATGATTGCCTTGTCAAAGTCAATGAATGCATAAAAGAGACTTGCCTAGCTCACAGTTTGGACCGATATAGCCTTGCTGGCATTCACAAACATTTGGGTTGATGCATTTCCCGCCATGTCTACAGTCGCCCTTGCAGTGAGCTGCAGCAGAAATGTACACAAACATTCCGTAACAAATGCACTCATATTATTATAACACTAAAAAACAAAACAAAAACATGCACTTTAATTATATCGTTTTCTCCAAGAATTAGTCCGTCATGGAATTTAAAGTACTTAGAAATATAGTCCGATTGTTTTGGGCATTCGTCGAGTAGTGCACAGTCTAAGTTTTTATTTCGTCTCTGAATGAGTTAAATTCAGTTCAAGTGCCATCTCCACATCGAAGGATGTATCTCTTGCCATAATGGTGCAATCTGACAGGCATTTTCCAGTCCATCTCCTGATGGTATCCACCCACTTAAAACATTGTCTGCCTGTTAAACGACTGTCTCCCATCCTACCATCCAGTATGGTCTTCAACAAGGAGTCTTGTTATATGGTCAAAATATCTTAACTGTCCAACCTTGATTTAGGTCATTCCTTCTTCCCCCCCCCCCCCCCTTTACACACCCCACCCAACTTTTTCAATAGCGTCAACTTTGTTTTCTTCTCTTTCCAAGAAATGCGACCCAATCTTCTATATACCCACATTTTCGAAGACTTCGATACTCTTTTTCAATTTGTTATTCAGTGTCCATGTTTCTGGGCCATAAACTAGTGATGAGTATACATTACACCTGACAATTCTAATTTTCAAATATTCTATTTCTCTGTTTGGATGTCATACCTATTCTTTTTCTTATTTCTTTTTCACAGCTGCCTTCTTCCGTTAGTATGTGACCTAGATATAAGAAACTGTACCTGTTCTTGTAGTTGATCTTTTATTTTTATCTGCATACATGGTTTCTCGTCACGTTTCCCAGTTATCATAGTCTTTGTTTTCTTTATATTTGTATGGCACTAAACAACAGGTGATAAACGCGTGCAGATACCATAACATAGCATTGGGCCGAAGGGCGAGAGCCCTTTTAACTGCTGGATCCGTCTCAACAACAAGAACCACAAGGTTATCTATCCCACTATTTCAATGACAAGCCCTGGCCTCTGCTTGAATGTGCCCTGAATGAGAAAATAACCAAATCTGCAACTTGGTTCGTTCTCGTTTCTCCAGAATACGAGACTTGCCACTGCCGTCCCCAGAAAACGAGACTTGCTACTGCCGTCTAAAGAATACGAGATTGGCCACTCGCGTTTCTAGAATATGAGTGTGGTAGAGACTTCTGACCAATCGAGTGTGGTGGAGACATGACCAGTCGAGTGTGATGGAGACTTATGACCAGTCGAGTGTAGTAAAGACTTATGACCAATCGAGTGTGGTGGAGACATGACAAGTCGAGTGTGGTGGAGACTTATGACCAGTCGAGTGTAGTAAAGACTTATGACCAATCGAGTGTGGTGGAGACATGACCAGTCGAGTGTGGTGGAGACTTATGACCAGTCGAGTGTAGTAAAGACTTATGACCAATCGAGTGTGGTGGAGACATGACCAGTCGAGTGTGGTGGAGACTTATGACCAATCGAGTGTGGTGGAGACATGACCAGTCGAGTGTGGTGGAGACTTATGACCAGTCGAGTGTAGTAAAGACTTATGACCAATCGAGTGTGGTGGAGACATGACCAGTCGAGTGTGGTGGAGACTTATGACCAGTCGAGTGTGGTGGAGACTTATGACCAGTCGAGTGTGGAAGAGACTTATGACCAGTCGAGTGTGGTGGAGACTTATGACCAGTCGAGTGTGGTAGAGACTTCTGACCAATCGAGTGTGGTGGAGACTTCTGACCAATCGAGTGTAGTAGAGACTTCTGACCAATCGAGTGTAGTAGAGACTTCTGGCCAATCAAGTGTAGTAGAGACTTCTGACCAGTCGAGTGTAGTAGAGACTTCGGACCAATCAAGTGCAGCAGAGACTTCTGACCAGTCGAGTGTAGTGGAGATTTCTGACCAGTCCAGTGTAGTGGAGACTTTTGTTCTGTTCCTAAAAAATCGACTTCACTGCACTACCGACGTACCCATGTGCGCTTTCTTTCTCAGAAAATGGCGAAGAGTGTGAATATTAATGGTTACTGTAGCTCGTTGATTACACACATCCCTGCTCCGTTCCCTCAATTGCCAAACTCCGCTCAAACCTCGATTGATTTGAAAGCTCTAAGCTAGACTGGCTCACCCTGGGAGCGACTCTTCCCCTTCTCTCCCCTCTTACCTCACTCTGTTTCATTTGACTCTATCCTACAGTCACACTATTGCACAACTTTCACACGCGCCCTCATGGTGAGGCCCTTCCATTGCACTTTGGTTGAGCTAGCTTCTGAGGGCGCACAAACCTAGCATAGGTACATACAGACGCACACATGCATCCAAGCACTGGTTTATGCGTCCTGATATCGCCCAATGGACTACGGTCTGGGGTGGAAAATGGCGCGCCTCCGCCAGTAGAAACTAGTGAGGCAAACATCTAAGCAACAACAAAATGCAGGCTGGGATTTGCTGATCCATCTATTCTTGTGCCCTCCTCCAACAGACAATTATTGATATACTTGAGAATAGAACTTATATCCATAAATCATGCTTGTGAAGCAAAGATATAAGCTGCGTCGTTAACACGAAGCCAAGTATGACAAGGAAAGTAGATCCACAGCAGTCCACGCAAGCTTAAGGTCTCCACAGCTACCATCAACTCAAGTCTTGGCCTGTCAATCTGTAGTTTGCTAAGAAAGTATTTCGGGGAAACCTTTGAATTCGAAATAAACGTTCAAATATATACAAGCCATTATGGCGCCGGAATCAAATAGTGAATAGCACATGCATATGAGATCGTCGGAAGAGTGGTAGACGACGTCAGAAGAGTGGTAGACGACGTCAGAAGAGTGGTAGACGACGTCAGAAGAGTGGTAGACGACGTCAGAAGAGTGGCAGACGACGTCAGAAGAGTGGTAGACGACGTCAGAAGAGTGGTAGAAGACTGGTAGACGACGTCAGAAGAGTGGTAGACGACGTCAGAAGAGTGGTAGACGACGTCAGAAGAGTGGTAGACGACGTCAGAAGAGTGGTAGACGACGTCAGAAGAGTGGTAGACGACGTCAGAAGAGTAGTAGACGACGTCAGAAGAGTGGTAGACGACGTCAGAAGAGCGGCAGAAGAGTGGTAGACGACGTCAGAAGAGTGGTAGACGACGTCAGAAGAGTGGTAGACGACGTCAGGAGAGTGGTAGACGACGTCAGAAGAGCGGCAGAAGAGTGGTAGACGACGTATAAAAGTGGCAGACGACTTCAGAAGTGTGGCAGACGACGTCAGAAGAGGGGTAGACGACGTCAGAAGAGGGGTAGACGACGTCAGAAGAGTGGTAGACGACGTCAGAAGAGTGGTAGACGACGTCAGAAGAGGGGTAGACGACGTCAGAAGAGCGGTAGACGACGTCAGAAGAGTGGTAGACAACGTCAGAAGAGTGGTAGACGACGTCAGAAGAGCGGCAGAAGAGTGGTAGACGACGTCAGAAGAGTGGTAGACGACGTCAGAAGAGTGGTAGACGACGTCAGAAGAGTGGTAGACGACGTCAGAAGAGTGGTAGACGACGTCAGGAGAGTGGTAGACGACGTCAGAAGAGCGGCAGAAGAGTGGTAGACGACGTATAAGAGTGGCAGACGACTTCAGAAGTGTGGCAGACGACTTCAGAAGTGTGGCAGACGACGTCAGAAGAGGGGTAGACGACGTCAGAAGAGTGGTAGACGACGTCAGAAGAGTGGTAGACGACGTCAGAAGAGTGGTAGACGACGTCAGAAGAGGGGTAGACGACGTCAGAAGAGTGGTAGACGACGTCAGAAGAGTGGTAGACAACGTCAGAAGAGTGGTAGACGACGTCAGAAGAGCGGCAGAAGAGTGGTAGACGACGTCAGAAGAGTGGTAGACGACGTCAAAGAGTGGTAGACGACGTCAGAAGAGTGGTAGACGACGTCAGAAGATTGGTAGACGACGTCAGAAGAGCGGCAGAAGAGTGGTAGACGACGTAAGAAGAGTGGTAGACGACGTCAGAAGAGTCGCAGACGACGTATCAAAGACATACTTACGCTGGCAGTTGAATCCATCACCAATGTATCCTCCATTGCAAGTACACGAGTAGCTCCCGTTGATGTTGACACAGTGGGCGTTTGAGTGACACTGGTGGCTGCCGTGGACACACTCGTCGTAATCTGTTGGAGCAAGGGTGAGGTTTAAAAGTCTGGATGTTTGTCACTGTCTGTCATGATTATCTGTCTAACAGTGACGTTTTTATGTCTATCTGTCAAGATTATATGTCTACCTGTTATCGGTCGGTTTATTAGATGCAGTCAATCGGATGTTACTATTATCTGGCGGGATGCGAAAATGAATAACGTGCAAAATTTAGTCATAAGAAATTATATTCAATACGTCATTGACGTTTTCTATAATAATGTTCAATACGTCACTGACGTTTTCTATAATAATGTTCAATACGTCACTGACGTTTTCTATAATAATGTTCAATACGTCAATGACGTTGTCTATAATAATGTTTAATACGTCACTGACGTTTTCTATAATAATGTTCAATACGTCACTGACGTTTTCTATAATAATGTTCAATACGTCACTGACGTTATCTATAATAATGTTCAATACGTCAATGACGTTTTCTATAATAATGTTCAATACGTCACTGACGTTTTCTATAATAATGTTCAATACGTCACTGACATTTTCTATATTAATGTTCAATAGGTCCCGGACATTTAATATAAGTATAAAGTAATTAGCAATTTCGAGTACAGAAAAGCTGTCCATCAGTGGAACTGCACAATAATTTTACAGTCGAGCTTCCGACCCAACCAGTCGCGATGACAGACACTCAGATAAGTAGACAATTTGTTCCTTATATGTTGATTTGCTAGTTCAGCATTGCTGTTATTTGTTGTCCCATATGAAGACCTATTGGTCGTAACGTAGGTTGTCTTTGTGTTCTTGTCTCGGTGAGGTATCTGACCATACCCATTTTTTTAAATTTTGATTAAACTTAATTTTAATGAATTTTTACATTTTTTTCATGTATTTTTTCCCAATTTAAAAGGAAGAACATCCGAGGAAGGATCTCCCTCTTCCTGCAGCCCTCGCCTGCCTCACATTCCCGACCAATCTCTTTCTCTTACCCTCCTCAACATATGCCTCCATAATGGCAAATAATCAAACAAATACATCAGACAAACAATTTTTTTTTAAACCACGTATATTCTAATTTCAATGTTCCCTAAGTGACACTCCAAAAGGAGAAACAACGTTGTATTTTGAGGTTCTTAACTGAATTTAATTTAACTTAACTTAACGTCTTTATATTGGTTTAGAAAACTCCGCAGAATCTGTATACAACCAGATTATATGTATATACTGTTAACTATAGCTGTGTAATTTTAATAAATATATTGATGTTTTACTATTTTAAAGCCCTGGGGGCTGTTCTACCTATTAAAGTTCTAGGGAATTATCCACCTTTTAAAGTTGTATGGAATTATTCTACATTTTAAGGTGATGGGTGGGGGCTTTTCTCCTTTTAAGGTGCTAAGTGGGGCTTTTCTCCTTTTAAGGTGCTAGGTGAAGGTTTTCTCCTTTTAATGTACTAGCTGGGGCTGTTGTACCTTTTAATGTGCTAGCTGGGGCTGTTGTACCTTTAATGTGTTAGCTGGGGCTGTTGTACCTTTTAATGTGCTAGCTGGGGCTGTTGTACCTTTAAATGTGCTAGCTGGGGCTGTTGTACCTTTTAATGTGCTAGCTGGAGCTGTTGTACCTTTAATGTGCTAGCTGGGGCTGTTGTACCTTTTAATGTGCTAGTTGGCCTGTTGTACCTTTTAAGGTCGGCCTTTATTTTACCTTCAATGGTGCTAGAATTGTTTTCTACCTTTTAAAGTTATGGGAGCTTTTCTATCTAGTAAAGTTCTAGGGCATTTCTATCTTTTAAAGTTCGGGGCAGGTGGCTTTTCTACCTTTTAAAGTTCTAGGGCATTTCTATCTTTTATGGTGATTGGGGTTTTCTCTGCCTGTTGGCTTGGCTTGGCTTCGTTCGTTTTCAATCTCCCGCTACCAAACCCTGAAAGGACTTAAGTAGCGGAATGTAGTCCATAGAACGGAACGCGTTGTATCGTAGTTTACAGATTGACTGCGATATTTGCACCTTTCGGTCCAACACATCAGACTTCAGCAAGCATTTATTGAGTACCGGGTTAGCATTCCCTCTTCGATCCCTTCTCCTTAGCCAGTCTGCCCTGCTGCAGCCTGTTATCAGGATCACCGAGTGAAGGTGTAGAAGGGTCTTGGCAGCTCTGTTTCGCTGGCCCTGACGCTAGCAGTCAGCTATGGGTCACTGACCACTGCAGCTCATGCGCCGCTCAGCGTCTTGATCCCTCTCTGCTTTTTAAAGTACTTGAGTTTGTTTTACCTCTTAAAGTACTTGAGTTTGTTTTACCTCTTAAAGTACTTGAGTTTGTTTTACCTCTTAAAGTACTTGAGTTTGTTTTACCTCTTAAAGTACTTGAGTTTGTTTTACCTCTTAAAGTACTTGAGTTTGTTTTACCTCTTAAAGTACTTGAGTTTGTTTTACCTCTTAAAGTACTTGAGTTTGTTTTACCTCTTAAAGTACTTGAGTTTGTTTTACCTCTTAAAGTACTTGAGTTTGTTTTACCTCTTAAAGTACTTGAGTTTGTTTTACCTCTTAAAGTACTTGAGTTTGTTTTATCTCTTAAAGTACTTGAGTTTGTTTTACCTCTTAAAGTACTTGAGTTTGTTTTACCTCTTAAAGTACTTGAGTTTGTTTTACCTCTTAAAGTACTTGAGTTTGATTTACCTCTTAAAGTACTTGAGTTTGTTTTACCTCTTAAAGTACTTGAGTTTGTTTTACCTCTTAAAGTACTTGAGTTTGTTTTACCTCTTAAAGTACTTGAGTTTGTTTTACCTCTTAAAGTACTTGAGTTTGTTTTACCTCTTAAAGTACTTGAGTTTGTTTTACCTCTTAAAGTACTTGAGTTTGATTTGCCTTTTAAAGTATTAGGGAGACTGTATGCCTTTTAAGGTGCTGGTGGCTTATTTTACCTTATAAGGTGATATGACGTTGTTCCACCGTTCAGGGTTATTCTGGCTTTTTTGCCTTTTAATGTGCAAGGGGGGGGGGGGGGGTCAAAGGTCAAACTTACTCAGGATCTTAGAAATCAAGTTCAAAGACTTAAGAGAAGACGAAATGTTTCGATATAATGTGAACACACCACCCCCGCCCCCCCCCCCCCACGTGTGGATTCCGATACTTCTTACTGGGGAGGAACGAACAGTACCACTGCCCATGACTATCGATAAAGGCGACTAAAGAGAGTTGTGCATGGAGACCAACAACCTTATCATGTCAAACAAACGTGATCCCGAAACCACTACAATATGGTCGTGGGATTTGTGTTGGCACACACAGACTTCCGGAATGAGTCAAAATGGCAACTATTCTGGTGGCCCTATACTCCGCCTGGAGTGAGAAAGGATACGAACAAGAAGTATAAAGACTCCCCTTCCCCATCCTACTGCCAGCCCCTTCCTACCCTGTTGATTCGTTAACTTTATGCTAAAAAGGGGGATCGATTGATTCCATCACGTGACAGTGACCTAGTTTGAGAGCTCCTATTAGTGAGAATTGGGTCAACGATAACAAGAAATGATTTAGATAAAGATTCATACAGACAGTCGCAGGTACAAGAGGACATACACAAAGATTCATACAGACAGTCGCAGGTACAAGAGGACATACACAAAGATTCACACAGACAGGCAGCAGGTACAAGAGGACATACACAAAGATTCACACAGACAGGCAGCAGGTACAAGAGGACATACACAAAGATTCATACAGACAGTCGCAGGTACAAGAGGACATACACAAAGATTCATACAGACAGTCGCAGGTACAAGAGGACATACACACAGATTCACACAGACAGGCAGCAGGTACAAGAGGACATACACACAGATTCACACAGACAGGCAGCAGGTACAAGAGGACATACACACAGATTCACACAGACAGGCAGCAGGTACAAGAGGACATACACACAGATTCACACAGACAGGCAGCAGGTACAAGAGGACATACACACAGATTCACACAGACAGGCAGCAGGTACAAGAGGACATACACACAGATTCACACAGACAGGCAGCAGGTACAAGAGGACATATATACACACAGATTCACACAGACAGGCAGCAGAACAGTGCCCAAAAACAGACATACCTGGGAGAAGACACATACAGACAGAGCATAGAGGGACAGATACAGACACGGAATAACATGAAGACAAAGTCACATAAATACAAAGACACTTAGAAATATACATAGAAGAAAAGACTGCCCAAAGACTAGTGCATTGGCTTCTCAGATGATCGATCAAGGTTCCGTTCGCAGTTGGTGCGGGATTTTTCCGATAGCAAAACGGGTCTCATAGTTAATCCAGAACCCAAAAATTGGGTACCAGAATAATTTGTACAAATTTGGAATGTTTTATATATATACATGATGACTAGCATCCTGTCAGTCTCGAGAGACAATGGACTTCACGCTTGAGAGGGGGGTTGACATCTTGTCAGTCTCGAGAGACAATGGACTTCACGCTTGAGAGGGGGGTTGACATCCTGTCAGTCTCGAGAGACAATGGTCCATGCTAGAGAGGGGGGTTGACATCCTGTCAGTCTCGAGAGACAATGGTCCATGCTAGAGAGGGGACAGTCAGATGTTGCCCTTGCTTTCGCTGCACACGTCTGGAGTCTGTAGCTTCAAGCATCTTGTCTACCCCTGCCTGCAGATCAACACACAAAGCCTGCCTCTAGCCGGGTCTGTCTTTGGCAAGTTCCTCCCAGTTGCAGGTATTCATATCCAACGCTTTCAGGTCACGCTTGCAAACATCTTTGTAGAGGAGGAATTGTCTGCCTTTGTTTCGCTTGCCCGTGGTCAGCTCTCCGTATAGGATATCTTTTGGTATTCGCCCATTCTCCATTCTCCACACGTGACCAAGCCACCGCAAGCGGCGCTGGCGGAGGATCGTAACTAAACTGGCAATCTTTGCACGGTCCAACACGTTGTTGTTAGTCACTCTGTGACTCCATGAAATTACAATTATGCGTCTCAGGCAGCGAATATGAAAAGCGGTTAGCCTTGAATATATGTGTGTCTTGTATACACACACACGAGGGGCGTCAAATAAAAACCTTAAAAGTGGGAAATAAAATAAGAGAAAAACCATACATTTGTATTGTAGTTTGCTAATATGGTTGCTAAAGATGTCAAAAGTGTCCTGCACGTGCCATCACGGTGCAGACAAATATGACGTCATAATCGCAGCTAAAAGATGGTGGCCCCACTATTGATATGTACCAAAAATGAACAGCGTTCTGTAATACGTTTCTTTAGCAGCGAAGGGGTGAAACCTTTTGAAATTCATTGGTGAATGAAGACCCATTACGGTGATGCATGCCTTTTACTCTAGCAAGTATATGAGTCGAGTAGGAGTTCCAAAACATCGTGAGTTCTGTTATAGACTGTTCACGACCGGATCAGGCCCACCGAGTAGTGACCTCAGAGTCGACCGGGTCAGGCCCACCGAATAGTGACCCCAGAGACGACCGAGTCAGGCCCACCGAGTAGTGACCCCAGAGACGATTTCAGCCGTTGACGGCCTCGTAATGGAAACTCGTTGATTGTCTATGAATAAAATTGTCGCACATCTGGACATCAGTCAAGGTTCATCACACCACATCTGGACATCAGTCAATGTTCATCACATCACATCTGGACATCAGTCAAGGTTCATCACACCACATCTGAACATCAGTCACTGTTCATCACATCACATCTGGACATCAGTCAAGGTTCATCACACCACATCTGGAAATCAGTCAAGGTTCATCACACCACATCTGAACATCAGTCACTGTTCATCACACCACATCTGGACATCAGTCAAGGTTCATCACATCACATCTGAACATCAGTCACTGTTCATCACACCACATCTGGACATCAGTCAAGGCTCATCACACCACATCTGGACATCAGTCAAGGTTCATCACACAACATCTGAACATCAGTCACTGTTCATCACACCACATCTGGACATCAGTCAAGGTTCATCACACCACATCTGAACATCAGTCACTGTTCATCATACCACATCTGGACATCAGTCAAGGTTCATCACACCATATCTGAACATCAGTCAATGTTCATCACACCACATCTGGACATCAGTCAAGGCTCATCACACCACATCTGAACATAAGTCACTGTTCATCACACCACATCTGGACATCAGTCAATGTTCATCACACCACATGTGGACATCAGTCAAGGTTCATCACACCACATCTGAACATCAGTCACTGTTCATCACACCACATCTGGACATCAGTCAAGGTTCCTCACACCACATCTGGACATCAGTCAAGGTTCATCACACCACATCTGGACATCAGTCACTGTTCATCACACCACATCTGGACATCAGTCAAGGTTCATCACACCACATCTGGACATCAGTCACTGTTCATCACACCACATCTGGACATCAGTCAAGGTTCATCACACCACATCTGGACATCAGTCAAGGCTCATCACACCACATCTGGCCATCAGTCAAGGTTCATCACACCACATCATCCATGATGTGCTACAGTTTCACAAAGTGTCTGCAAGGTGGGTACAACGTCAGATTATGCCAGAATTGAAACAACGAACGGTTGATGCCCATCAGGAACTTCTGAGTCACTTTAAAGCAGAAGGTGATGGTCTCCTATAAAGAATTGGTACTGGAGATGAAACCTGGGTCCACTACCACGAGCTGGGAACGAACAGAGCGAGCAAGGAATGGCGCCAACCCTCCTCACTGAAACCGAAGAAATTTTCGCTCACAGCAACCTGCAAGGGAGGTTATTCTGCCTCTCTTTTGGGATGAACCTTGCGTTTGTTTAGAGCACTACATGCCACGAGGGAACACTATCATCAGTCCCACGTAAACAGATCTTCCCAGGAATCATCTTCTACCTGTAATAAAATTCAAACAAAGAAGTGATTGTTCGCATCATATATGGTTTAAAGAGCACCCTGGTTTCAAGGTAGGTGAGACGAGCGCATGGTCAAATCTAAGACTGACGACACATTCTGAGGTCCCGTGTAAAACGTGTATGTAAAAGAACCCTGAGCAGTTAAAGATGGAGAATCCATGCTGTTAGCCGCTTTGCTGGCAAACATTCTTAAAGTAAGGTAATTCCTAACCAATAGTCACCTGCTTGAGCTGACATGGAAGCTATGAGCAGACAAACAGCGCTACCCAGAGACAGACTCGTATATAGACAGGCAGAGACACAGGCAGACAACCATTCATTGACAAAAGCACAGATAAAGTCAGACATAGTGAGATGAAGATACACCCGCCCCGAAGGAGCATAGACAGACAACAGACAGTAACAAGCAACGTTAGTTCACATTACACAAACCTGGACACCATCAACAGACATCCCCTCATCAATTTGTAAGTTACTTAAAAACCATACTCTCTTTCTCTCTTTGCCTCGTTCATTCTGAATCTCCATTTATCTCTCTGTGTTACTCATTTTATATATTCCTTTCGGTCTCTGTGGCATGCTAACTCTGAGTTTTTCTTTCTCTCTCTCTTTGTTTTGCTCATTCTGTATATCTCTTTGTTTTACTCATTCTGTATCTCTCTCTGTTTTACTCATTCTGTATCTCTCTTTGTTTTACTAATTCTGTATCTCTTTCTCTCTTTGTTGTACTCATTCTGTATCTCTCCCTGTTTTACTCATTCTGTATATCTTTCTCTCTTTGTTTCACTCATTCTGTATCTCTCCCTGTTTTACTCATTCTGTATCTCTTTGTTTTGCTCATTCTGTATCTTTCTTTGTTTTACTCATGCTGTATCTCTCTTTGTTTTACTCATTCTGTATCTCTTTCTCTCTTTGTTTTACTCATTATGTCTCTCTCTTTGTTTTATACATTCTGTCTCTCTCTTTGTTTTAATCATGCTGTATCCCTTTCTCTCTTTGACTTGCTCATTTTGTCTCTCCTTCTCCCCTTTTGTTTTGCTCATTCTGTATCTCGCTTTGTTTTGCTCATTCTGCATCTTTCTTTCTCTCGTTTTACTCATTCTGTATCTTTCTTTCTGTCTTTGTTTTGCTCATTCTGTATATCTCCTTCTCTATTTGTTTTGCTCATTCTGTATCTCTCTTTCTCTCTCTGTATTGCTAATTTTGTATCTCTCTCTTCTATTCTCTTTGTTTCACTTATTTTTCTTTCTTCATTGTTTGAATGCTAATGTTGCCTTTTGTCTATCTCTCTATTTATCTCAATTTTTATTTCTCTCTTTCTATGTATGAAGGTGTATGAACCATGTATGAAGATAGTACACATGGCTCAGTTACAATCCTACCAAAGGATAAGAAAGAATCTGAACCAACATTGGAGGAAGTACGCTCGGCAATCAAAAGCCTGAAAAAGGGAAAGTACCCAGGATGCGATGATATCCAAGCAGAGCTAATATAAGCAGGAGGGGAGGCCAGTGCTCGAGTCTATCACAAGCTATGTAAACAGATATGGCACAGCGCAGAGTGGGCAGAAGCATGGAAGAAATCAATTTATATTCCTCCACTCTCCCACCCCCTTCCCACCCCCCAAGGCAATCTAAAGTTGTACACAAACTACCGAACTATCACGCTAATCATCCACGCTAGTAAGATACTCTTGCTGATCCTATTAAGAAGGATAGAGAAAAGGTTTGAATCTGAAATTCACGTAGTCCAGGCAGGTTTTTAGAAAAGACATAGGGGCCAGGGACCACATACTCAATATGAGGAATATCTACGAAAAATGTAGAGAGTTTAATGTAGACCTGTGCATGTGTTTCATTGATTACAACAAGGCCTTCGATACGGTAAAACATCAAAATATGTGGAACATCATGAAGGAAATGGGGTTTCCTGTGCACATTATACATCTCATTGAAACATTATACCAAGATCAATGAGCCGCTGTCCGAGTATCTGGGAAAACTTCAGATTGGTTCACAGTACAAAAGGAAGAAAGACATGGATGTATCCTCTCACCGTATCTGTATAGCATCTTTGCGGAATGTATAATGAGAAATGTTACAGAAGACGAGAACATTGAAAGTTTCGATACATTTACGATTGGCGGGTACCAGATTCCAGAATTACAATATGCAGACGACACAGTGATACTATCAAGAAGTGCAGAAGGACTAGAGCAGCTAATATCAGCCGTAAATGGACAGAGTAAAAATCAAAACCTGTTTATAAACGTCAACAAAACAAAGATAATGACCACCGACAAAACACAATGTTAACATAAATTTACAGTGGGTGGTGAGGTCAAACATTTTGAATATCTGGGCTCCAGAATTGACAAAAATGGCGACTGTTCGAAAGAAATCAGAAGATGACTAGTCATGGCAATGCAGAGACTGAACAGCCTGAAGAAATTATGGCAGGGCACCAACAAAACGACAAAAGTAAAAGTCTTGAGAGCCTATGGTTTTCCTGTGGCAGCATATGGCTGCGAAGCATAGACGATTACTAAAACTTATAGACAAAAAATCGAATTCTTCGAGTCAAAATGTTACAGAAATATCTTCAGAATACCATGGACAGAGAAAAAAACAAATGTAGACATTCGGCAAGAGTTGAGCATAGAGGAGAACTGGTTTATCAATTCAATTTTGGCTAGAAAATACAAATACTTTGGTCACATCAAGAGACACGGCGGTCTTGAGAGAACAGTGATGGAAGGTATGGTGCCAGGCAAAAGAGGAAGGGGTAGACCAAGAAGACGATGGCACCAAGATATCCAGGAATGCCTGAGTATGACTGTGGCGGAGGCTAGAGTTTTGGCAAGAGAAAGAGTATCTTTCAGACAAACTGTCATGGCAGCGACGTTCTATAAAGGACATGCCACATGATGATGATGATATTTAGTTCATTCTGTTTCACTTTCTCTCTCTTTTGTTTTCTCTTGCTTGTTCCTCTTTCTTTCTCTCTTGTTATGTCTATTCTGAATTTTCTCTTTTTTTTTCTCTTTATCTCGTTGTTACATTCTCGCATTGCCGTCTTGTAATTCCTCTCTCTCTTTCTCTCTCTCTCCTTTTTTCTTTCTTTGTCTCATTCTTTATATATATTTATTTTTATTTGGTTTTTCAGATTTTACATGATTATTTAATCTTTTCGTCTCTCTTTTGCCCCTTTAACTTTCTTTCTCTTTCTCTCTCTCTCTCTCTCTCTCTCTCACACACGTATCCTCCTTAACATCGTACACTTTCTCTCTAAATCACTCCTCTTTCTTTTTCTCTTTTTCTTTCGTACACTTCTTTATATCATACTATTCCTCTCTATACCACTCTCATCTCTCATTCTTCTTTCTCTCTCCTTTATATCATACTCTTTCTCTGTATTTCCCTCTCATCTCTCTTTCTTCTATTCTTTCTCTCACGTACACTCTTTTAAAGCATACTCTTTCTCTATATGTCATTATTATCTCTCTTTCTCTCTCTCTCTCTCATTCGTACACTCATTTATAGCATACCTTTCTTATATATCTCTCTCTTTCTTTCCTCTCTCTCTCATTCGTACACTCTTTTACATTATCTCTCTCTTTCTCCCTCTCTCTCTCTCCTTGCTACGCCATACCTATCCACTACGAACCCTTCCCCGGAAGTTGAGCGCATGCGCAAACACACTCAATTACATCGCCATAAATGTGACGGAAACTGAATAAGCAGACAGGGAGTGTACAGACCCTACAGACACAGCCATGGCGGACAGCTAGCCTAGATCCCTGTCTGCAACACTGACATAAGTCTGTTGAAATATCTTCTCTCAATCACATCCTGGTCTGTGGATATTTCAATCCATCGGGTCAGTCCGGGGTAAGGTGTAAGCTCGCCTTTTTACAGGGGCAGTAAACAGGTCTCCATTCCTCCTCCTCCTGCTCCTTCTCTCTCTCTCTCTCTCTCTCGCATTCTATATTTTTGTCTCGTTCATTCCCTCTCTTTCTTTCATTCGTTCATTCTCTTCCCCTCTCTTTCTTTCACTCGTTCATTCTCTTTCCCTCTCTTTCTTTCCCTCGTTCATTCTCTTTCCCTCTCTTTCTTTCACTCGTTCATTCTCTTTCCCTCTCTTTCTTTCCCTCGTTCGTTCTCTCTTTCCCTCTCTTTCTTTCCCTCGTTCGTTCTCTCTTTCCCTCTCTTTCTTTCCCTCGTTCGTTCTCACTTTCCCTCTCTTTCTTTCCCTCGTTCGTTCTCACTTTCCCTCTCTTTCTTTCCCTCGTTCGTTCTCTCTTTCCCTCTCTTTCTTTCCCTCGTTCGTTCTCACTTTCCCTCTCTTTCTTTCCCTCGTTCGTTCTCTCTTTCCCTCTCTTTCTTTCCCTCGTTCGTTCTCACTTTCCCTCTCTTTTTTTCCCTCGTTCGTTCTCACTTTCCCTCTCTTTCTTTCCCCCGTTCGTTCTCTTTCCCTCTCTTTCTTTCCCTCGTTCGTTCTCACTTTCCCTCTCTTTCTTTCCCTCGTTCGTTCTCTCTTTCCCTCTTTTTCTTTCCCTCGTTCGTTCTCACTTTCCCTCTCTTTCTTTCCCTCGTTCGTTCTCTCTTTCCCTCTCTTTCTTTCCCTCGTTCATTCTCTTTCCCTCTCTTTCTTTCACTCGTTCATTCTCTTTCCCTCTCTTTCTTTCCCTCGTTCGTTCTCACTTTCTCTCTCTTTCATTCCCTCATTCGTTCTCTCTTTCCCTCTCTTTCTTTCCCTCGTTCATTCTCTTTCCCTCTCTTTCTTTCCCTCGTTCGTTTTCTCTTTCCCTCTCTTTCTTTCCCTCGTTCGTTCTCACTTTCCCTCTCTTTCATTCCCTCATTCGTTCTCTCTTTCCCTCTCTTTCTTTCCCTCGTTCGTTCTCTTTCCCCCTCTTTCTTTCCCTCGTTCATTCTCTGTCCCTCTCTTTCTTTCCCTCGTTCGTTCTCACTTTCCCTCTCTTTCTTTCACTCGTTCATTCTCTTTCCCTCTCTTTCTTTCCCTCGTTCGTTCTCCCTTTCCCTCTCTTTTTTTCCCTCGTTCATTCTCTTTCCCCCTCTTTCTTTCCCTCGTTCATTCTCTTTCCCTCTCTTTCTTTCCCTCGTTCGTTTTCTCTTTCCCTCTCTTTCTTTCCCTCGTTCGTTCTCACTTTCCTTCTCTTTCTTTCCCTCGTTCGTTCTCTCTTTCCCTCTCTTTCTTTCACTCGTTCATTCTTTCTTTCCCTCTCTTTCTTTCACTCGTTCATTCACTTTCCCTCTCTTTCTTTCACTCGTTCATTCTTTCTTTCCCTCTCTTTCTTTCACTCGTTCATTCACTTTCCCTCTCTTTCTTTCACTCCTTCATTCTTTCTTTCCCTCTCTTTCTTTCACTCGTTCATTCACTTTCCCTCTCTTTCTTTCACTCCTTCATTCTTTCTTTCCCTCTCTTTCTTTCACTCGTTCATTCACTTTCCCTCTCTTTCTTTCACTCGTTCATTCTTTCTTTCCCTCTCTTTCTTTCACTCGTTCATTCACTTTCCCTCTCTTTCTTTCACTCCTTCATTCTTTCTTTCCCTCTCTTTCTTTCACTCGTTCATTCTTTCTTTCCCTCTCTCATTCTTGATATATGCCGCTCATTCTTTTGATCACTCTTTCTCACTTTTTATTCCTCTCTCTGTCTCGTTCGTTCACTCTTTCACTTTCTTTCACTAAAGCTCATTATATATGTGTGTGTGTGTGTGTCTCTCCCTCATTTTTCTCTCTTTTTCTTTTCTTCTCTCTCTCTCTCTTTCTCTTTGGCTCATTCTTAATCTCTCTCTGCATTTCTATATCCTTATCTCCCCTTGTTTATCTCATTTTATTTCTCTATATCTTTCTCCCTCTCTTTTTCTCTCTCGCTCATTCTTTATATCTCCCTTTCTCTGTCTTTCGACATCTATCTTTCCTTCTCTCTCTCTCTTTCTTTCTATATCCCTCTCTTTCTATCCCTCCTTCTCAACCACCCTCTCTCTCTCTCTCTCTCTCCCTCTCTGTCTGCTACAGCCACCCTCACCAACACCTGTTAGTCTTCCGGAAACTAACATCTTTTTTGTTTCTGCAGACTGTAAACGGATTCCTCTCTCTCCTTCTCTATCTTTGTCTCCATGTCTCTCTGTCAGCCTTTTAGAAAAATATTTCACCCTTTTCTCTCTATCCTTCGCGCTCTCTCTCTCTTGTTGATCTATATTCTCATCTCCCTCTCTGTCTCAGACCCCCCCCCCCCCCCACCCCAAAGAAGAAAGCCATTCACCGACGCTGAGACAGTGAGTCAGCTGACGCTAGGTGTGTCTGTGTACCTGCGGAAACCATTCGCCAACATGTTTTCATTTCTGATTGTTACAGGATGCGCGAGCGGCGGGCACGCCAGCGGAACACGCGCGGAAGAATGCAAGACGGATAATAGGTAAAACACGTGTCAATGGGAGCTCGAGCAGAGCATCAGCCAGTGCGCCGGGGGAGGGGCAAAAGTGGTTTTAAATGAAGAAATACAAGAGGGAGTGAAAGATATTTAATGGAGAGGACAGGCGTTTTGATAAAAAGTACTACATGGTAGATATATGGAATTTCAAAAATAATATTGACCGATAGCTAGATAGATAGATAGATAGATAGATAGATAGATAGATAGATAGATAGATAGATAGATAGATAGATAGATAGATAGATAGATAGATAGAAAAACATATATTTAGAGAAGTAATTTAGAAATAATGGCGATGGATAGATAGAAAGATAGATAAATGGATAAATAGATAGATAGATAGATAAATAGATAGATTAATAGATAGATAGATAGATAGATAGATTGATAGATAGATAGATAGATAAATAGATAGATAGATAGATAGATAGATAGATAGATAGATAGATAGATAGATAGATAGATAGATAGATAGATAGATAGATAGATAGATAGTGAAACATTTTGAGCGTAGTTAGGATTTAAAAAAAGAGAGGGAAATAAAGAGAGAGAGAGAGAGATAGAGACGGAAACAGATACGAGATTGAGTGAAAAAGTTTGTGTGGAATGTTACGAGATGCAATAGAAAGACATATATCCGAGGAAGGGTGTGGGGTGTCTCTCTGTGTGTGTGAGAGAGATGGATAGAGAGAGAGAGAGAGAGAGAGAGAGAGAGAGTTAGTGATTAGGATGTGGCTAAATGAAGTCATACGTTAGGGAGGGGGAGTTTGAAGCGGCTACGCTAAATATATAAATAAATACGACAGAAAGAGAGAGAGAGAGAGAGAGAGAGAGAAAGAGAGCGACAAAGAGATGTAGAGAATAAATCATTAGGAAAGGAAGTGAGCAGAGTTCTACTCATTCACTACGTAGAGCGTATACATGGACTTGAGGCCAGGTTGTAAATAGATGAGATAGGTCTAACCTGGCATATTGAATGCCGTGTTGGCTCTGTATTTGGCTTCCATTTCTAAACACTTGAAACTTTAGAATTTCCCAGCTTGACTTTGACGGTAGGCATACATCTTCAAAATAAATGTATTCATAAGACAAAAGAGGGGACGGCGTGGCCTAGTGGTTAAGTGGCACGGCTCACAACCAGAAGGTGCTGGGTTCGATCCCCATCACAGCACCGGACGTTACCCCGGGGAAGCAAACCCTTAGAAAATGCAGGAGGAAGCAGACCCTTACATAAAATGCATGCTGAAGTCGGATGTACTGGGCCGACAGGCGCAAAATAAAAACCACAGTGTAACGCACACACGCCTTGGGGAATAGATAAATAAGGCGAACGCGAAAAAAATAAAATAAAAAAATAAGACAAAAGTATTTCGGAATTAATGAATTAACGAAATAAATAAATTTAGCGAACGTGATATGCCGAAGAAGGATGTGTGGGACCGAAAGGTGCAAATATCGCAGTCTAACTGTAAACTAGCGACACAACATGCTGTTCTCCGGACTACATCCTGCTACTTGCAAAGCCCTGTTCGTGGCTTGGTTGCGGGAGATTGAGAACAAACGCAGAAGAAGAAGAAGAGAAGAGTTTGTGACATAGAGGAGAACTCATTCTTAAATTGAATCATAAACACACAATTGATATACTTTGACAACATCAGAAGACACAGTGGTGATGGATCGTATGGATCAGAGCAAGAGAGTCAAGGAAGATAAAGAAGTTGATGGCATCAAAGTGTCAAGGAATTTGTAGGCATGACTCTGGAGCAGACTGGAGATTTGGCAAGAGATTGAGTTTCTTTCAGAAGGGATGTGATGGAGGCGACGTTCTGCAAAGGACATGCCACGTGATGATGATGTGTTAAAAACATCCAAAATATAGAGACTTAGTGGACGGTCGCGAAATGGTCATCCTTTTTAGATTTTAGTGGGCGGGAAGGAAAATTTACCGTCAAGAAAGTGAACTGACACCTTTGTCCAGTCAGGCATAGAATACTAACCAGGATGTCGCGTCATGGTCAATACACTGACCAAGACCACTATCTCTCTTCCATGTAGCGTTTCCTGGAAACAGGCGATTTTCAAGGCAGCCTGGCTGGCGAGGTGTGGATCGATATAATCCCCGTAGTAGTTAGCACTACGCAGATGAAGCCAAGGATGGCACAACAGTTTGGAGGACCACGGTCCACCTTCATCAGCATGCTTGGCATGTGAGGAGAGCTACTACAACCCGTCACTTCACGTCTTTGTCTGGTCGCATAAAAGAGTAAACTTACTCATTGTGGGGATTACACAACAACAACCCTCAAGAAAATTGTAAATTGGGCGCCAAGTATGAAAAGGTTGCCGAGCCCTGATCCACACCCTGGGGTAGTTCTTTGTTAACTTCCATACTTGTTGATGTATTTTTTTGGGGTGGTATCCTTGTGTTTTCTTTGTTTTACGTTTTGTTTTTCTATCTCTGGGGATGGCATTTATGAGAACCACTAATAGAGACGAGCAGATGGACAGGTACACATGAATACAGACAGACTGACAGATAGACAAAGATAGATGAATAGATGGATAGATAGATATAGATAGATAGATAGACAGGGAGGGAGAGAAATACAAATGCACGGATGGCCCAATGCTGAAAGATAATTGATCTATAGATAATAAATGACATACAAATACTTGTAAAGTTTATAAATAAACATATATATATAAATATGACACAGATAGATAAATGAATATATAGATAGATAGATATATAGAAAGCTATATAGATAATTGGATAGATAGATACATTGATAATTATATAGAAATATATAGATTTGATAGATAAAGAGACAGACAGACAGACATTCAGACAGACATACAGACAGATAGATCGATAGATAGATAGATATATAGATATATATATAGATAGATATATAGATATATAGATAGATATACAGACAGAAAGAGATAGATTTGATAGATAAAGAGACAGACATCCATACAGACAGACAGACAGACAGATAGATAGATCGATAGATAGATAGATAGATAGATAGATAGATAGATAGATATATAGATAGATAGATAGATAGATAGATAGATAGATAGATAGATAGATAGATAGATAGATAGATAGATAGATAGATAGATAGATAGATAGATAGATAGATAGATAGATAGATAGATATATAGATAGATAGATAGATAGATAGACAGACATTTGATCTTGAGACTTGAGACTTGTTCAGGACTGAACCAGGAACGCAATGACCTGTGTATGACTTGGTGCAGGCAACCTGTAGAATTCATCAAAAACTCAATGACAAAGCTGATCTACTTCTCAACTAAGGAGTAGTTTAGGTGACCATTTTTTGGGAATAGAAGTTGTAACAAAAAACAAAAAAACACACCAATAATTCAATGCACAAAATTCTCACCGTTTGTCATCCCCTGTCGGTCACCGTAGCAAAAATTAAAACTAAACGTCGGTCGTGGAAGCAAAAACAGAAGCCAAATATGTTATATGATAATGTTATAGTGACATTTAAAACGACATTTAGTATTACATTAAGTAAGGCGTGTCAATATTCTTTATACGTTTCAACAATTTCTTAAGTTTTCCGTGGGACGAATATTTCACGACAATAAATGAATCAAGCATTTTCCTTCCCAGAAACCAACAGAGATATCACATCCCCTTGTTGACATCACATCACCAATGAGGGCGCATGCGTAGATAAACTCGAGTATTTCCATTATGCCTTAATAATTAATACACAAAGCGATCTAGGAACATTAAATGTACGTTTTTAAAAACAGTTTCTTCGAGAAGAGTTAATCCAGGTCCTCTTCCATTTCGAAGCTCGTCTTGACCAATACGTTGGGTCCTGGTTTACTGGCAGAGCCAGCTATTTGTTGCTGGTTGCTGTCAGCTAATTCACTGTATTGTATCTTCGACTCCTTATTGCTAGCAACACTGTATTGTATTTTCGACTCCTAACTGCTAGTAACACTGTATTGTGTCTTCATTGTCGACTCCTAATTGCTAGCAATACTGTATTGTATCCTGGACTCCTTATTGCTAGCAACACTGAATTGTATCTTCGACTCCTTATTGCTAGCAAAACTGTATTGTATCTTCGACTCCTTATTGCTAGCAACACTGTATTGTATCCTGGACTCCTTATTGCTAGCAACACTGAATTGTATCTTCGACTCCTTATTGCTAGCAAAACTGTATTGTATCTTCAACTCCTTATTGCTAGCAACACTGTATTGTATCCTGGACTCCTTATTGCTAGCAACACTGAATTGTATCTTCGACTCCTAATTGCTAGCAACACTGTATTGTATCTTCGACTCCTAATTGCTAGCAACACTGTATTGTATCTTGGACTCCTAATTGCTAGCAACACTGTATTGTATCTTCAACTCCTAATTGCTAGCAACACTGTATTGTATCTTCGACTCCTTATTGCTAGCAACACTGTATTGTATCTTCGACTCCTTATTGCTCGGAACACTGTACTGTATCTTCGACTCCTTATTGCTAGCAATAATTCGAACAAAACAAAACAAAAAAACCCAACTAAAAATAACTGACGGAGGTTCGAGATGAAATCTTGTTGAATTCTTCTACTTTCAGTTTCTGCCTGTAACCGATTCCATCTTTGGGGACATTCCATTATTTGGGAAATTGCATCTTAACGCTTTATCGATTGTCGGTCTCCACGTTTGTCTGTCTATCGCCACAAGCTACGTGTTGAAATAATAGTTAAAGAACATGCAGAGATGTAGAAGAACATGCAGGGATGTAGAAGAACATGGATGGATGTAGAAGAACATGGATGGATGTAGAAGAACATGGATGGATGTAGAAGAACATGGATGAATGTAGAAGAACATGGATGGATGTAGAAGAACATGGATGGATGTAGAAGAACATGGATGGATGTAGAAGAACATGCAGGGATGTAGAAGAACATGGATGGATGTAGAAGAACATGGATGGATGTAGAAGAACATGGATGGATGTAGAAGAACATGCAGGGATGTAGAAGAACATGGATGGATGTAGAAGAACATGGATGGATGTAGAAGAACATGCAGGGATGTAGAAGAACATGGATGGATGTAGAAGAACATGGATGGATGTAGAAGAACATGGATGGATGTAGAAGAACATGGATGGATGTAGAAGAACATGCAGGGATGTAGAAGAACATGCAGGGATGTAGAAGAACATGCAGGGATGTAGAAGAACATGCAGGGATGTAGAAGAACATGCAGGGATGTAGAAGAACATGCAGGGATGTAGAAGAACATGCAGGGATGTAGAAGAACATGCAGGGATGTAACATATAACATGCAGGGACGTAAATTAAGAACATGCAGGGACGTAGAAGAACATGCAAGGACGTAAATTAAGAACATGCAGCGACGTAAACGAAGAACATGCATGGACGTAAAAGAAGAACACACAGGGATGTAGAGAAACATACAGGGACGTAGAGAAACACGCAAAGCCTGATTGTAGTATGTTCGCGGGGTAGTTTTAAATTATATAGGAGGCCCTCAATGTTTGAAATAATTCATTTTAATGTTTTTGGTTTCATGTGCCTACTCTCCCTCTCTCTCTCTCCCCCCCCCCCCCCACCTGGCCACAAGACGGCAGAGCACGAATGAGCCCATTCAATTTTAGGCCGGCCGCCCCTGGTGACACGAAACATAGTTTTTCTATTGATATTGCTGTCTGGGAGCTGCTTGCTCTGAACCGCTCAGTCTGGCGCACTGCCATCACAGATGGTGCTTGAGCAGAGGTCGATTACGGTCGAGCAGGGAAAGAGAGCTGCACAAAAGGACATAATGCAAGACTTCCAAACTACAAATTCTGTTCTTGTCTGTCCTATGTGCGGTAGAGTTTGTCACGCCCGGATTCGGCTTGTGCAGTAATATGCAGTCACATCTGAATAAACACATCTGGCGATGTCGCCATCTTCGCTTCCGAGGAGCAACCAAAAACTAACAACATGAAACATTGGATTAAAGTTCTCTCTCTCTTTCTCTAACTCACTCTCTCTCTCACTCACTCTCTGGATACACTCAAAAAGCAAGCCACCTAAAAGACACCCATTCTGATTAAACCCAACTCAGGTATCAGGTAAATTCATTTTCTCTTTTTGTTGGTTTTATTTGTTCCAATAGTCACCCCCCCCCCCTCCGATCCCTTCAACCCTCAGCATCTCCTCCTCTCCCTCCACCCCTACCAGACCCTCCTTGCCCGCGCAGTTTCAATTTGCTAGCGAAGATGACTCGAATATATATTTTCATTGACTATCAAGACATCGTTTCCCGGGGAAAGGGCTGATAACTCTAACAGATTCTATTAAAGAGTTCGTCTCCTCACGGTTATCTGGCCCTCTAAATAATGATATCTCGACTTCTCCCTCTCTCTCTCTCTCTCTCTCTCTCTCTCTCTCTCTCTCTCTCTATCTCTCTCTATCTCTTTTTGTTCCACCTATTTTGGTGCAGAAAACATGGATTTCACGATCAGGAGTGGGAGGTGTTGACACATATCTTACTATTTATGAGTCCTCGGGAGCGGAGAATTATTGGATATTATCTGCAGTTCTGTTGGCCCAAGAGCAGGTAAAGTCTTGCTTTACAATTCACAAGATCAGCTCTAGGGGTAACGGGTGAAACCGTATATTCGAGGGGCTGCTGTAAAAGTCAATACGTTTAATGGATGAATTACGCGCAAGATTAACATACAGTTTTACACGAGGATGGAGAGAACATTTGTATAGAGAGAGAGAGAGAGAGAGAGAGAGAGAGATAGATAGATAGATAGATAGATAGATAGATAGATAGATAAACAGATATGTATATATATATATATATATATATATATAGAGAGAGAGAGAGATATAGATAGATAGATAGATAGATAGATAGATAGATAGGTAAACAGATATGTATATATATATATATATAGAGAGAGAGAGAGATATAGATAGATAGATAGATAGATAGATAGATAGATAGATAGATAGGTAAACAGATATGTATATATATATATATATATATATATATATATATATATATATATATATATATAGAGAGAGAGAGAGAGAGAGTTAGATAGCAAAATGGAAAGATTTATATATATATATATATATAGATAGATATAATGATACATCGATAGATAGATGGTTAGATAGATAGATTATATATATATATGGGGATTCCGTGGCGAAGTTTTTAAGCCGTCGGCCTCGTGATCAGGTGGTGTGGATTCGACTCCGAACTCCGCCGTCTTTTTCACGGGTGCTTGATGCGGAGTGCCGTGCATCTCGTAGTCGCCCCCTAGTCGTCTTGTCCTTGACTTGTCAATTAATTATGCCATTACCGTCTACGATGGACGGCGGCCTTTGCCTTTGCCATATATATATATATATATATATATATATATATATATATATATATATATATACGATACGTATTCAAATGAAACTGGACCGAACTGCAACAAATGAACATAAGTACGATGCGCATGATGACGTCCCGTCTTGTGTAAACATCACATACCAACCGTCAATTTTGCAAAATTTCATTATCTTCCGAATCATTGTTTCCACAGCAGACCGTTGAAAACATGGCGGGTTGAAAACATACGGAATCCGTCCAGAGTTTATCAGCGAGCAGTGATTCGGTTTCTAACAGCTGAAGGGTGTCGACCAGTTGACATTCATCGCAGAACGCGGGCACTGTAGGGTGATAAAAAGTGTGCCCAAGACAACAGTGAAGAACTGGACAACGATGTTTAAAGAAGGATGCGAGTTAACGAAAGATCTTCCGAGACCAGGTCAGGCGCAGAACTCACGTTCTTCTGGAAACATCGGTTGGTACCAAACTTGACGGTTGGTATGTCCTGTTTACATCAGAAGTGACGCACGTACGTATGTTCCCTTGGTGCAATTTGGTCCAGTTTCATCTGAACACCCCTCGTGTGTGAGTGTATATATATGCAAGTTCGTCGGATTGGCAGGGAAGAAGAACCAGCGACGCCAACCCGCACGACTATTTCATGTGATGTCTGGATGGAGAAAGCTTCGGTTACCCTTCAGTCGCTTCTAATGTAAAGAGAACCAATCTCATCCAATCGGCTTTCAGTTGACATTGTTCCGTAGTCAAGTTAGAGTTACGACTATTACCTTAACAGTTACCATCAAGATAGCCAAACTAAATCACGTACGGAGCTCTTGTCTGATTTGGTCCACCGTCACGCCAGGTCATGGAACGGGAGCACAAACAACACATGAGGTCATGAGTTTCAGACTTGCGGCACGCCGGGTACATGCAGCCCACTGGCTCGTTCCTGCGGCTCGCGATGTTACTGACGTTTAAACGAAAATGGAACCCAAAGGGAAAACAAAAGCCAGATTTACATAAATACGTGGAGCGCCTGGCCGAATGGTTTCGATGGTTGCCTGCTGACAATGAAGGCAGAGGATCGAATCCCTGATAAAGTATATGCTGATTTTATGTTGGGGGTGAAATAAATAAAGATAGTCAACACACGATATGGCGACAGCAGTGGCGAGGCGACCTGTAGTCCTTTAAAATCCATCGACTACCCCAACAATGGGAATAACGTCGTAAGACTTGGAAATGAACGATAGTCGACATGGAAGTCAAGAGCCAGAGCTGGGAGACTATACGAATAATGGCTGCAAACCGGCCGATGTGAAAGAAGTTTGCTGTTGTCCTTAGAGACGCATTCGGGCGTAATGGTCAATGATCGTTATGTTAATCACTGATCGAGGAGTGAGAGCACCGGGTGATCTGACATTGCACTACCGCCGGACTACGCTCTGACTCTAAGGGTGAAGAGGTGGGGGTGGAGCCATTGGGTCTCATTGGAAAATAGGAACTGTTCTGGCGGGGGGGGGGGAATGGGGGAGGTCGTGAAGGCATAGTGGGTAGTATGTGACACAGCCGTGGGGTAAAAAAGGCCTAAATACAGAATAAAGAAGTGTGATCTACAATGAGAGCACCCGGCTAGCGGGGAATGTACTCTGTAAACTCCATCTGACATCCCACCTCACCCCCATCGACGCAGCGAACCTACAAATGATCAAGGAAGGAAATGGCAAAGCCAAATACATCTATCACCCATGGAGAAAGGGCGTCGCCTCGGTTACCAAGGCCTGAGCAACAGAGATAACTCCCCTGCTCTGTGCGAGAAGTTAGCGAGGGGGAACCTTAACATACTACAGATTAACATTGCCGGATTGAGGGGGAACCTTAACATACTACAGATTAACATTGCTGGATTGAGGGGGAACCTTAACATACTACAGATTAACATTGCCAGATTGAGGGGGAACCTTAACATACTACAGATTAACATTGCCGGATTGAGGGGGAACCTTAACATACTACAGATTAACATTGCCGGATTGAGGGGGAACCTTAACATACTACAGATTAACATTGCCGGATTGAGTGGCGAACCTTAACATACTTCAGATTAACATTGCCGGATTGAGGGGGAACCTTAACATACTACAGATTAACATTGCCGGATTGAGGGGGAACCTTAACATACTACAGATTAACATTGCCGGATTACAAAACAAGGCAACTGAGCTGACCAAAACTTTACAAGACCACCAAATCCACATAGCTCTACTCCTGGAAACAATACTTCCACGAAGACAAATTAACATCACGGGCCAAACACAGTATAAGCGCGAATGCAACAAGTGACAGGGCATTAGGACCCTGGTCAGGAATGATACCCAAGTCACCGTAACAATAATCCTGTGGATGATATTGACCATCAAACAATAAATTTATGGAGCAAAGATAACACACAATACATACTACAAAACTGTTACTGTCCTCCAACGTCCAAAACGTGTCTACCTGAATTTGAGCCTTCGTCAAAGAAACCAGTGTTCGGGGGAGATGTCAATCCCCATATAACAAACTTTGGGTACCGCCATTTTAATAATCGAGGCCGGGACATTGAAGAGCTGTATAATAGCACTAACCTTAACACGGATCCAGAGTCTGGAAACCCTGCCAACTCTTTAGCACAGAGTTCACGGTACAACCAGCCGGCCCGATCTGGCACTTGGATCAGCTGACTTGGTGGGTAACACTACCACTAAAAACTTGAACGATGTTGGAAGCGATCATCGTCCTATCCGAACAATTATTGAAACACTGCAGAGGGATAGGATGATTCGGAGAAAACCATTATGGAAGTTCAGAAAGGCTAACTGGGACCGTTATGGCCAGGAAACTGATGCTGGGTTTAGTTATGACCGGGAAACTGATGCTGGGTTTAGTTATGGCCGGGAAACCGATGCTGGGTTTAGTTATTGCCGGGAAACCGATGCTGGGCTTAGTTATGGCCGGGAAACTGATGATGGGTTTAGTTATGGCCGGGAAACCGATGCTGGGTTTAGTTATGGCCGGGAAACTGATGCTGGGTTTAGTTATGGCCGGGAAACCGATGCTGGGTTTAGTTATGACCGGGAAACCGATGTTGGGTTTAGTTATGACCGGGAAACCGATGCTGGGTTTAGTTATGACCGGGAAACTGATGCTGGGTTTAGTTATGGCCGGGAAACTGATGCTGGGTTTAGTTATGACCGGGAAACCGATGCTGGGTTTAGTTATGACCGGGAAACTGATGCTGGGTTTAGTTATGGCCGGGAAACTGATGCTGGGTTTAGTTATGACCGGGAAACCGATGCTGGGTTTAGTTATGACCGGGAAACCGATGCTGGGTTTAGTTATGGCCGGGAAACTGATGCTGGGTTTAGTTATGACCGGGAAACCGATGCTGGGTTTAGTTATGGCCGGGAAACTGATGCTGGGTTTAGTTATGACTGGGAAACCGATGCTGGGTTTAGTTATGACCGGAAAACCGATGCTGGGTTTAGTTATGACCGGGAAACCGATGCTGGGTTTAGTTATGACCGGGAAACCGATGCTGGGTTTAGTTATGACCGGGAAACTGATGCTGGGTTTATTCAGATAAGTAGACTGATGACATCAATACAACTTTCAAACATATTTTTTTTTTTTTTGCGTTCGCCTAATTTCTCTAATCCCCAAGGCGGTGTGCGTTGCACTGTAGTTTTTATTTTGCGTCTGTCGGCCCAGTACATCCGACTTCAGCATGCATTTTATGTTAGGGTCTGCTTCCTCCTGCATTTTCTAATAATTTTCTAATTTTGTAATGGGGATCAAACCCAGCACCTTCGAGTTGTGAGCTGTGCCACTTAACCACTAGGCCACGCCGTCCCCATATTCAAACATATATGGGCCGCCATCTCAATAGCTGCAAGGACACAGGGAACGTACAGGAAACATAAACCGTACTGGGACTCAGAGCTGGAGGCAGTCGTCAAAGAGAGAGGCCAGGAAGAAGGTAGAAAAATCTCAAAATACTATAAATAAAACAGTACAATAGATGGACAGCAAAAGTAAGATATATCGCTAAACAAACCAAACGGGAGACTTGGAGAAAAAAGTGTAGCTGGCTGGATCTAAAAAGAGAAGGGAACAAGGCGTAGAGATTACTAAACAACCTTGACGGGAACAAGGCGTAGAGATTACTAAACAACCTTGACGGGAACAAGGCGTAGAGATTACTAAACAACCTTGACGGGAACAAGGCGTAGAGATTACTAAACAACCTTGACGGGAACAAGGCGTAGAGATTACTAAACAACCTTGACGGGAACAAGGCGTAGAGATTACTAAACAACCTTGACGGAAACAAGGCGTAGAGATTACTAAACAACCTTGACGGGAACAAGGCGTAGAGATTACTAAACAACCTTGACGGGAACAAGGCGTAGAGATTACTAAACAACCTTGACGGGAACAAGGCGTAGAGATTACTAAACAACTTTGAAGGGAACAAGGCGTAGAGATTACTAAACAACCTTGAATGGAACAAGAGAAAGTCAAATCCAACACTCCTAGCCAGAGGTACTGGGTACGAAATAGTATCAAACACCAAAAAAGCTGAGATCTTTAACAAATTTTACGCTAGAGTAAATAAAGCGCAACCAAGAAAACTGTCAGATAAAGCACTTTTAAAGGACTCCTTTAACATCGACTTCATGCCTTTAAAAATCACTTCACGCCACAGGAACTGAGCATGACAGTGATGAAATTGGCAAAACATAAAGCACCAGGACCAGATAAAGTTAAACAAGAGATGATAAGTAAATTAGGACTAAAGGTGAAAGAGGTATTTTTATGGTTTATCAACAGAACATGGGACGAAGGACATTTGCCATCAATATGGCTATCAGCAATTATCAAACCCATACTCAAGAAAGGGAAACAACTAGGAACACTTGGAAGCTACTGTCGCTCACCTCATGTTTAGGTAACGTGGTTGAAAGAATGGTAAACGGCAGAGTATATTGGTGGCTGGAAAGCATAAACCTCCTTGATAGAAACCAGACAGGGTTCAGGCGTGGACACCGCACAGACGATTACCTCTTTAGGTTTACACAGCATGCGATGGATGGATTCCAAGATGGAACAAACACACTAGCAGTGTTTATTGATCTACAGCAGGCATATGACAGGGTCTAGAGGAAGACCCTTTTGAGGAAAATGGGAATAGAAGGAAAGATGATCAAATGGATACAGGCCTTTCTGACCAACAGAACCATACATACCAACTTTTCAAGGGCAACATCAAGTAAAAGAACGTTAGAAGAAGGACTGACACAGGGCTCTCCTCTAAGCTGCACCCTTTTCTTCATCTATATAAATGACCCCACTAGACATCTAACCGTGTCGAAAGCATTGTTTACTGATGATCTCGCCATTTTGATCACCGAGAAATATCTCATTTTAGCAAAAGCCAAGATCAACATAGCACTACTAACAATTTCAGTATACTGCGAACTGTGGAAACTAAAGATAAATACATAGAAAACCATATACACCATCTTATCCCGCAGTCATAAAGAAGCAAAGAGATCCATTAACATCAAAATGAATGGGGAATTACTAGTAAAAGAGGATACCCCAGTTTATCTGGGAGTAATACTGGACAACAGTTCAAATTTGGCAGCCACATCTGCAATGTCAGAAGTAAAGTAACCAAGCGTTTGATCTTAATCAGAGGCTTGCTAGTACAAAGTGGGGAGCTGATAGACAAACTCTTCGGCAACTATACCTTGGATATGTACGACCGGTGATAGACTACAGCCTACCCATACAGACCACTGTGGGCACAAATAACATCTGATCTATTGACGGGGTGCAGAATCAAGCCATCAGACTAATTTGTGGCGGGATGAGATCAAGACATACAGCGGCGTGCGAGATACAGGGCAATATAGAACCTCTAGATATCCGGAGAAAGGGGGCACTGACTGAAGCGGTAGAGAGATACAAGAGATCTAGAAAATGACCATCCAAATAGGGTACAAATAGACACTTAGAAGTAAAAGAGAACTTTGAAGAAATTGTTCCCTCTGGATGTAGCAGAAGAGGAAAGCCAAATTCACCATCTACCAGAGGAGAGAGAAACGGAAAATAGGTTTTTTGGACAACCCCTTTGAGAAAATCTTTGCCTGCAAATCATTTTTTTTGTTTTGGCGTTCGCCTTATTTCTCTAATCCCCAAGGCGGTGTGCGTTGCACTGTGGTTTTTATTTTGCGCCTGTTGGCCCAGTACATCCGACTTCAGCATGCATTTTATGTTAGGGTCTGCTTCCTCCTGCATTTTCTAAGGGTTTGCTTCCCCGGGGTAACGGCCGGTGCTGTGATGGGGATCGAACCCAGCACCTTCGGGTTGTGAGCCGTGCCACTTAACCACTAGACCACGCCGTCCCCTTTGCAAATCATTAAAAACAGACAGGACAGAAAAGGCAGTCACCAAGAAGACTACACCTAATACCTTGAAGACGTTTGATTTGCTACCCAAAATCGGCAGTCCTGGTCTATACGGGTGAATCAGCATTCAAATCTACCTCTTTTGTAGGGTATAGTATCCATATGTAATACCCGGATGTGTCCATATACGAGTTTTGTGATTCATGTGGCGAAAACCGTTCAAATGTTGAAGCGGAGGCCGAGGCTATAAAAACAGCAGTTAAGATTTTGCACCAACAGTTTGACTTGGGCGAATTGTTGTCGATGAATTTTATAATTTTTAGTGAATCCAAATCGGTTCTGGGGGCGCTGAAGAACACCCCAAACAAAGAAAAGAAGATATTCTTAGTGGAGAGGGCGATCAAGAACATCATCACTGCCCACGGGATAAATGTCACCTTGCAATGGGTCCCTGGACATAGTTGGCTACTAAGGAACGAGATGGCTGACAGATTGGCAAAAACAGGAGCCTCGAAACAACAATTGGATAGACCCTGCAGTAACCACACAGTAACACGAATTATTCAGAATAATACTCGGTAACGATGACATAAATAAACTACATTGAAGAGATTAAAGTCTCATCTTTCAGTTCTGAACAGGACAATAACCGGAGTCAATAACCACTTGAACCACATCAATCCCCAACACCTTCCCTCGTGCAGACATTGCTCTCATTCTGATGAAACAGTTCGACACCTGCTCATTGAGTGCAACGCGCTTGCAGGCATGAGGAAAAGATTCTTCCAAACACTGCCGCCAATTGTTAACACACTACGGAGCAGTGAAACAAATAAAGAAGACCTTTATCTATATTAGAATGGCATTGTTCTGCCAAGAGCAAGCTTGCTCAGCTGCTTTGGGATAACAAGAATAACAACAACAAAAACAACACCAACACCAACAACATGGAGGAAGAATATAGATCGTTATTTTCGGGAAAGATCTACATTTTTGAGCAGCGATAACATTATTATAACAGATGCGAATGGCAGAATACGTTTGAGACAAGGTTATCTCAAACAAATACAAAATAATGGACACAGTGGACATGTCAGGTGGAAACTAGGATACGATTTCTGGAAGTTTCAGAGGTCAAATGAAATTACTGATGTATTCGGGGGCTTCCCTTTCTAAAGTGTCTACAGAAGAAGAGGACTTTACGAGATAGCAACTTGGAACCGAAATATTATTGAACCAAAATGGATTGAGAATAGACGAGAGACCCCCTTTTCTGAGAACCAAAGTTTCAGATCCAAACTAAACAAAAAGCCACAATTTCTGAAACCCAAAGTTACAGAACTAAGCTAAACAAAGAGACACCATTTCTGAAACCCAGAGTTACAGAACTAAGCTAAACAAAAAGCCACAATTTCTCAAAGCCAAAGTTACAGAACTAAGCAAAACAAAAACCAACATTTCTGGAAACTCTTAAGTTAACAGATCCACACAAACCAATAACCCACCTTTTCAAACACCCAAATCTAACAGAATCAAACTAAACAAGAACCCACCGTTTCTTAAACTCAAAAAAAAAACCAAAAAAAACAAACTCTAACAAAACCAAACAAAACAATAGCCCAAAAAATAAAGAACTCAAATTGAACAGACCGAGACTAAACGAGATAAAACCTTTTGTTTGAAATGATCGAACTTAAATCTAAATCCAAACCCGATTAGCTTGTATGAGTCACGAGCGCGTGAAAGCGACAAGAACTGGACTGCTTTCACACAGAAAGAATGTCGTAAAAGCAGACAAGCATGTCGTAAAAGCAGACTAGCATGTCGATCTAACTGACTTAGAGGACTTTCAATGAGTGGAATCAACGAGTACGCATCCAGTGCGAGACTAATTGCAGGTTGTAACAGGCCACAAACAAATGTCATTAACCTCTGTATGGTAGAAGATACTCCAATTCATGACATTGCGCATCCAATCATTCGCAAAAGATACAGCTTGAAGAGTGTGCAGTAGCCGCCTGAGTTACAAAGAAAGCTCTAGAAACAGTATCCGAAATACGATACAGGAATAAAAGTGTTAGCAGTTTTTTAGGTACTGGAAGCAGAAAAAGAAGAAGAAAAACAAAAAATAAGAAGAAGAAGAAGAGAAAGAAGACGAAGAAGAAGAAGAAGAAGGTGAAAGAGGAGAATAATAATAATAATAATTAAAAAAAAGGAAAAAAATAATAATAAGAAGAAGCAGAAGAAGAATAAGAACAGAAATAATAATAATAAGCAACAGTAGAATCAGAAGCGAAAGATAAAGAAAATGAAGGAAAAAAAAGAGGAAAAAGAAGAAGAGGAAAAGGAAGAAAAGAAAAAAGAAGAATTCTGCTACAAAGCAGAACAGAAAGTGAAAGAAGAAAATAAATAATAATAAGTAAAAGAGAAAGAAGAAGAAGCAGAAGACGAAGAAGAAGAAGATGAAGGAAAGTAATAATAATAATAATAATGTTAAGAAGAAGTCGGAGAAGTAGAAGAAGAAGAAGAAGAAGAAGTAAAAGAAAAAGAAGTAAACGTAGAAGACGATGAGAGAGAAGAAGAAGGAGGAGACATGAGAGAATACGATGAAGAATAAAAAATAAGAAGTACAAGAAGCAGAAGAAGAAAAAGAAGACGAAGAGGAGTTAGAAGAAGAGGAAGAAAAAGAAACAGAAGGAAAATAATACAATAGTAATAATAACAAAATAGAAGATGAAGAAAAAGAAGAATTAGAAGAAGAAGAAGAAGAAGAAGAAGACGAAGACGAAGAATTAGAAGAAGAAGAAGAAGAAGAAGAAGAAGACGAAGAAGAAGAATTGGAAGAAGAAGAAGAAGAAGAAGAAGAGGAAGAAGAAGAAGAAGAAGAGGAATTAGAAGAATAAGAAGAAGAAGAAGAAGAAGAATTAGAAGAAGAAGAAGAAGAAGAAGAAGAAGAAGAAGAAGAAGAAGAATTAGAAGAAGAAGAAGAAGAAGAATTAGAAGAAGAAGAAGAAGAAGAAGAAGAGGAATTAGAAGAAGAAGAAGAAGAAGAAGAATTAGAAGAAGAAGAAGAAGAAGAGGTATTAGAAGAAGAAAAAGAAGAAGAAGAAGAAGAATTAGAAGAAGAAGAAGAAGAAGAAGAGGAATTAGAAGAATAAGAAGAAGAAGAATTAGAAGAAGAAGAAGAAGAAGAAGAAGAATTAGAAGAAGAAGAAGAAGAAGAAGAAGAAGAAGAAGAAGAAGAAGAATTAGAAGAAGAAGAAGAAGAAGAAGAAGAAGAAGAAGAATTAGAAGAAGAAGAAGAAGAAGAAGAAGAAGAAGAAGAAGAAGAAGAATTAGAAGAAGAAGAAGAAGAAGAAGAAGAAGAAGAAGAAGAAGAGGAATTAGAAGAAGAAGAAGAAGAAGAAGAAGAAGAAGAAGAAAAAGAAGAAGAAGAAGAAGAAGAATTAGAAGAAGAAGAAGAAGAAGAAGAAGAAGAATTAGAAGAAGAAGAAGAAGAAGAAGAAGAAGAAGAAGAGGAATTAGAAGAAGAAGAAGAAGAAGAAGAAGAAGAAGAAGAAGAGGAATTAGAAGAAGAAGAAGAAGAAGAAGAAGAAGAAGAAGAAGAAGAAGAAGAGGAATTAGAAGAATAAGAAGAAGAAGAAGAAGAAGAAGAAGAAGAAGAGGAATTAGAAGAATAAGAAGA
>JAVGWX010000023.1:37369089-37371589 GCA_036924085.1 Ariolimax columbianus | reverse complement strand
AACAGAAGGAAAATAATACAATAGTAATAATAACAAAATAGAAGATGAAGAAAAAGAAGAATTAGAAGAAGAAGAAGAAGAAGAAGAAGACGAAGACGAAGAATTAGAAGAAGAAGAAGAAGAAGAAGAAGAAGACGAAGAAGAAGAATTGGAAGAAGAAGAAGAAGAAGAAGAAGAAGAAGAGGAAGAAGAAGAAGAAGAAGAGGAATTAGAAGAATAAGAAGAAGAAGAAGAAGAAGAATTAGAAGAAGAAGAAGAAGAAGAAGAAGAAGAAGAAGAAGAAGAATTAGAAGAAGAAGAAGAAGAAGAATTAGAAGAAGAAGAAGAAGAAGAAGAAGAGGAATTAGAAGAAGAAGAAGAAGAAGAAGAATTAGAAGAAGAAGAAGAAGAAGAGGTATTAGAAGAAGAAAAGAAGAAGAAGAAGAAGAATTAGAAGAAGAAGAAGAAGAAGAAGAGGAATTAGAAGAATAAGAAGAAGAAGAATTAGAAGAAGAGAAGAAGAAGAAAAAGAAGAATTAGAAGAAGAAGAAGAAGAAGAAGAAGAAGAAGAAGAATTAGAAGAAGAAGAAGAAGAAGAAGAAGAAGAATTAGAAGAAGAAGAAGAAGAAGAAGAAGAAGAAGAAGAAGAAGAAGAAGAATTAGAAGAAGAAGAAGAAGAAGAAGAGGAATTAGAAGAAGAAGAAGAAGAAGAAGAAAAAGAAGAAGAAGAAGAAGAATTAGAAGAAGAAGAAGAAGAAGAAGAAGAGGAATTAGAAGAAGAAGAAGAAGAAGAATTGAAGAAGAAGAAGAAGAAGAAGAAGAAGAAGAAGAAGAAGAAGAAGAAGAGGAATTAGAAGAAGAAGAAGAAGAAGAAGAAGAAGAAGAGAAGAAGAGAAGAGAATTAGAAGAAGAAGAAGAAGAAGAATTAGAAGACGAAGAAGAAGAAGAAGAAGAATTAGAAGAAGAAGAAGAAGAAGAAGAATTAGAAGAAGAAGAAGAAGAAGAATTAGAAGAAGAAGAAGAAGAAGAAGAAGAAGAGGAATTAGAAGAGAAGAAGAAGAAGAAGAATTAGAAGAAGAAGAAGAAGAAGAAGAACTAGAAGAAGAAGAAGAAGAAGAGGATTAGAAGAAGAAGAAGAAGAAGAAGAAGAAGAAGAGAATTAGAAGAAGAAGAAGAAGAAGAAGAAGAAGAAGAAGAAGAAGAAGAAGAATTAGAAGAAGAAGAATTAGAAGAAGAGAATTAGAAGAAGAAGAAGAAGAAGAAGAAGAAGAAGAAGAATTAGAAGAAGAAGAATTAGAAGAAGAAGAAGAAGAAGAATTAGAAGAAGAAGAAGAAGAAGAAGACGAAGAAGAAGAAGAAGAAGAAGAAGAAGAAGAAGAATAATTAGAAGAAGAAGAAGAAGAAGAAGAAGAAGAAGAAGACGAAGAAGACAAGACGAAGAATTAGAAGAAGAAGAAGAAGAAGAGGAATTAAAGAAGAAGAAGAAGAAGAAGAAGAGGAAGAGGAAGAAGAAGAAGAGAAGAAGAAGAAGACGAAGACGAAGACGAAGAATTAGAAGAAGAAGAAGAAGAAGAAGAAGAAGAAGACGAAGAAGAAGAATTAGAAGAAGAAGAAGAAGAAGAAGAAGAAGAAGAAGAATTAGAAGAAGAAGAAGAAGAAGAAGAAGAAGAAGAAGAATTAGAAGAAGAAGAAGAAGAAGAAGAAGAAGAAGAAGAGGAATTAGAAGAAGAAGAAGAAGAAGAAGAAGAAGAAGAAGAAGAAGAAGAAGAAGAAGAAGAAGAAGAAGAAGAAGAAGAAGAAGAAGAAGAATTAGAAGAAGAAGAAGAAGAAGAAGAATTAGAAGAAGAAGAAGAAGAAGAAGAAGAAGAAGAAGAGGAATTAGAAGAAGAAGAAGAAGAAGAAGAAGAAGAAGAAGAAGAGGAATTAGAAGAAGAAGAAGAAGAAGAAGAAGAAGAAGAAGAAGAAGAAGAAGAGGAATTAGAAGAATAAGAAGAAGAAGAAGAAGAGAAGAAGAAGAATAGAAGAAAGAAGAAGAAGAAGAAGAAGAAGAATAAGAAGAAGAAGAAGAATAGAAGAAGAAGAAGAAGAAGAAGAGAAAAGAAGAAGAAGAAGAAGAAGAAGAAGAAGAAGTAGAAGAAGAAGAAGAAGAAGAAGAAGAAGAAGAAGAAGAAGAAGAAGAAGAAGGAATTAGAAGAAGAAGAAGAAGAAGAAATATAGTGATTAAAATTAGAAATCTAGGTGATTTATTAATAATAAAATCAACGGAAAGAATAAATTAGACGATAACAAGTTTATCAAAGTACGGCCGGCTACAAGAACAAGAGGGCAAAAATTGTTTAAAGTCAGATCCAGATTAGATATTAGGAAATAGTTTGTTTTTTTTATCAGACAGTGGTGAATTCTTGGAATGCATTGTCGCAGGATGTATTGGAAGCAGAGTCAATTAATGCATTAACAAATAGATTGGATGCTCACAGTATATTCAGTATCAGTTGAGTGAAATAAATTGGTTGTATACAGA